>VXBB01019078.1:98976-125214 GCA_013399915.1 Illadopsis cleaveri
GTCAGTTAGGTATTAAATAGGCATTAAATCAATTCTGAAATCCTTTTTCCTAAAGTAATCCATACTGAACAACAAAAAAAATTTGAATAAAATCTTCACCCTAGTAAATAATTCATGATAAACACAATCTTTGGAATTTGAACACATAATTAAATGCTGTCATCATTAAACATTTATCAAGTTGAAGATATGGTACACTTGAAAACACCCAATTTGTTAGTACAGAGAAATGTGACTTGCCCTGATTATTCACTGAACTCCTGACATACTGTATAACACTGGAACTTGAATTACTGCATCAGATGCTTGCTCATAACAGAACATTTCAGACTACAAAATAAGTTTTGGGTTTTCAGGAGTTTATTTTCATTTGAGAATCTTAAATTATACAGTGAAGGCACTAGGAGTCAAGGAGAACTGTCAGGAAGGAGCTAGGTGAGTCCTGGCCTGAAATATTTACTGATGTAGTTAAATATTCAGTTACATGTATTTAATGGTCAAGCTTAAAACATTGTAACAGGACTGTGAAAGGCAATGAATGATTTGCACAATAAATACAAGTTCATAATGGTATATCTTTACCTCTCAAACATACCTCACCATAGTCAGTCATACTAACCAATTCCTCTTAAAGAAAAGCAAAATACTGATGATGATGGTCACAGTTTGAACACAGATTCTCTTCAAAGAAAATACTTCAAAAACACTTCTGTTCTGAAAATTGTTAATTTAGAAAAACAAGTAAAACCTAAGCTTCCTGGAAACTGCTTTTCCTTTCAATATCAGGGTTACTTGGTTTTCCTAAAATCCTTTTTTTTTTTTTTTTTTTTTAGAAAAGTTACAAATAAAAAAAAATATTTCATACGAAATATAAAAATCTGGTTTTGAAATATCAACAGTTAAAAAAAAAAAAAACAAACTTGAAATTATTTTTTTTAATGTTTTTGCTTCCTGATAGGTTGTCCCTACCAGAAGCCAGATATACTGATATCCAAGTAGGTTTTAAGGCTGGTCCCTTTATATACAGAATAGTATGTGAGAATGTCAAAAGAAACTCATCCTCTTACTATTATTAAAAAATGGCTCACTGATAAACACAAAGTGTATGAACTATACACAGCACATTCAGATCAGTTCCATTCACTAAAACACAACTGAAGAAACACTCTTGCCAAGCAAGTTACTTGACATTAAATCAATAATTAAAATACATTTAATTTCACTTGGGATTCTACTTTATCTTAGAGCAAAATAAGTAAATATATCCTATTTGTTTTCATGTTTATGCTTTCTTTGATCTTCAAAACACAGGGAAATCTGCACATTAAAGTAATTTTGTATACTCAATATCATTAATTTCTCCACAAACTAGAGCCACCAAACCTCAGTCTCATTTTAGGACAACACATATTTGTTGGAATCTGGACTATTCCTACAAAGAAAATCACCTATACCTACAATCACCTATAAAGGAAAAACAAATGTTTATAGTCATCAAAATGTATCTACAACTGCAGTCAAACAAGTTCACCATAAAAGCTCCTGATATATAATAACAAAGAATATTTACAGCTGCAAATAACTGACCACATAGGATAGCTTTAAATTAGTAACTAATAGGAAGATTTGGGCACATGACATCAAATTTAACTTTATTTCTATTACAGTGTAGTTTGTAATTAACCACAGATTTGTTCAATGCTTAAATTTAAACCCTCTCCTTTTTTAGGATTAAGACTTTCTATGACAAAATAAATCCACCTGCAGAAACACAATTTAAAGATAGACCTGTGTAATTAAATAGGAATGAGAAATTCCACCCAGCTCCAGGCTGGATGCCTGACTAGGTTTACTCCAGGGAGGCCTGGCTTTTTTGAGCTCAGAGTTTCGGGTAATTTGACCATAGTCACGAAGGAGCTACAGTCCCCCAAATCTCCATCTGTTCCTGAACAGGAAAGCTGTCCTCAGTAGTTGGAATACAGATGTGATGTCTAGCATTAGCCAGAGTTATGGGACTCAAACCTAATTCCTGTTTAAAGACATGGAAGTCTTAGGTGGAATCAAGCTGAGGTATTGATCCTTATTATATGTAATAGGGAAAACAAGCATCATAAGCCCCGATTAGTGCCATAAGCCTCCAAGGTGTACTTAGCACAAACATACAACTGAAGTCTGGGAACGCTGGAAGGCAGAAGTAAAACAAAACATGAAACACGATTACCTAAGCAAGCAGGAGGTAGAAAGTAGAAAGCAAAAAAGAAGGCAGGACTAAAGGCAAGAAAATGTTAAATTTCATGAGGAGTAGTGTTTACGGAGTAGACAAAATCCAGAAGTCTCAAAGAGAGTACTAGAAAATATAATGGATACTGACATAAGATATTTTTTAAAGAGTATTTCTTCAGTAAGTGGGAACACAATTCATAGTCCTTCAAACATACCTCCTCAGAGAGGATCAGGAAAAAAAGTATTCATCAGCTTTCTTCCTGACATCAAAACCTTGTTAAAAAAGGATGGTGACCAAAAGCTCATTCCATCTAAGAGACAACCAAACCAGGTAATACAGCACGAGGTGCTTACAGGAGAGAAACCACTCGAGGGGGGGAGCTGGAGCATGAACTCCACACACTGAGGACAAACCCCACACAGGAGGAACCCCACGCAGCACGAACCCCACACAGCACAAACCCCACACAGCACAAACCCCACACAGCACAAACCCCACATGGGATGAACCCCAAGCAGCACAAACCCCACACAGGACAGCTGCAGGGTGAACTGCAGACACAGCACCCAGCAGGATGAAAAGCACAGAGGGCTGTGGCTGCTGGCACTGCTGCTGCTCTGACTTTCAAGCTACTGCTTCAAGGAGGAATATTTCAATCACAGTCTTCTACAACACAAAACCAGCAGAAGGTAAATGAGCTATTAGAGGGAATGAAACGACACTTGTTGATTAAAAAGTGCTTGAATTATACTCTGTTGCCCAGATCTGTGTAAAAAAACAGACCCTGTATCACACTTCTATCTTAAAATATCAAGAACTGTGGTAATACAAAGGCACACCAGCTCTTCAGACACACTTGCAAAACTCCAATGAAATCCTGCAGAGAACACAAAAGAACATGGAAAAGGACTTTTCTTACACCCTAAGTGAAAGACCTGACTTACAGAGGAAAGCATATGAACTGTGTTAGTTCCAGCCTCAAGCAGACAATAGGAATCACTTGACCAATATTGCCGAAGCGTTCAAAAGACTGAATGATACTACATTGTGTTCAGAGCAGTTGAACTTAAACTGGAATCTTAAAAATAATTTTAAAAAAACCATAGAATTTTACTCCAAAAAGAAGGAAAGCTAAAAAGATCAAAATACTTTATTTTGATTTCAAAACACTAGAGTTTGTGCTAATCAATATATAGGCTGGGAGACGAGTGTTTAATCAGTTCAGCTGAAAAGCTGCAAGTAGATGGTGTATGAACAAGTCAAGTTTCTAATTCAAGTGTTAAGATTCATGATACAAGTTCCTCTGTTTTTCAGTTTTCTCATATTCCAGGAACCAAAATAGTTTCCAGTGTGCACGTTACAATAATCTATTATATGATCTCATTACTTATATATATACACACATACATGGACTTGGCACTGCTGGATTAACAGTGGGACTTGATGATCTTAGAGGACTTTTTCAGCCCAAATTATTCTACAATTCCATCACCCTGCATATTATCTCTCCAGTATAAATGCATTCTACCATAGGTATCAGTCCCTTAAGCTCAAGCTAGAGCAACTCAGTTCTTTAGCATCCTTTGGTTTTAGGACTGTAGATCTACAGTACAACCTCTCATGTCTGTCACATACTAAACAAAACACTGATAGAACTACAACTATTACAACAGCTCAACAGCCTATACAGCATATAGCAGGACTATGGCTTTCAATTCCACAGAACTGGAAGTTCTCGGGAAACGAAGCAAAAGGAAATGTATCTCCTAGCTTGCTTGAGACAAGAGAATGTATGTTCCAAAGTAAAGAATATTTTTTCCCCTCAATAACAACTGAATCACAGAATATATTTCAGTATTTATTACTTAAGATGCCCCACAGAAGTCAGTGATGAATTTAATACTGACTTCAGGACATCAGAATCTAATGCAAGACATTTTCATTTAATAAATTCTGATCAAGTACAAGATCAAAGTTCTGTCTACATACTTGGAATGCCTAATATGGTGTTCACCACATCAGGTTACCTGACATTCAGGATGAAAACCAAGATAACCCTAAGGAAGTACTAGTCATTAACATTCCAAAAGACACAGCCAAAGGATGCACTACTGAAGGATGTATTTGAGTGGATAGTTTGGAAAAGCACTGAATTTCAGAGAACTCCCTCCCAGGAGGTGGAGAAAAAGGCCAGAATATTGGCAATAAACACTTAATAGCTCTAAATAACCAACACATTATAGTAAGAGAGCACAGTGAGTAGTCACATATCTATTTCTCACCAATTTCAATGGGATTCAGTGTACCATATCTGACTAATTATACTGCACAGCTAATAAAATACATACAAAAATCACATGAATATTAATGGACATTTCTCTTTTTTTAACTCATAATGCTATAAATTGTACTTTGTATTTTATATTGATTTTTGAGCACTTATATTATGTTCCATTAGAATCAATGAGGAGTGAAAATGCAATTACTGAAAATAATTTGCATTAAGATAAACATGATTGACCTTTTAGCCTTTTTCCATGTTTTCAACAAAACAGCCTGAGAACCAAATTTAAGTTGACATTTACATTTAAGAATAGCACAAAGGAATAAGAGACTTGTGACATCCAGACACATAGGGTGGACCTACAAACAAGGAGAAAATTGCTCAGGTGAATGACAAATACATGGAGAGTTTATCTGATGACTATTTTCTTACAATTTGCTTCTTGTCTGCCCCCTATCAAACTTAATTTTTTATCTAAATCAAACACTGAAATCATCAGCAATTTTCTTACAAAAAACTGGAATTTAGATTCTATAGTATATGCTTAATCTTCTAACACAAGCCCAGACAATTATATCAAAATATCAAACAAATTAATTTTGGTCAAATTTAAAGGCTTGAATAAAATAATAATGCTAATTACTAAACATGTCTATGAAGAATTGATAGATTCTGTAATTGCCAAGAATAACAAAACACACCTGAGAATAATCATAAACAAAACCAAAGTTGCTAGCTCCTCTCATTTAGGGTGGTAAGATAAACAAGAAAAAGGAAATTGACAGAAAGGTAAATCACAAAGAGTAAAAGATATCAACATGCCATTTTGTAATTCTGTCCCAAACATACTAATGTAAATACTAAGTTTTTCATGCAGGACATGAGCATATTAACTTCAGAATCAAAGAGTCTCCTGCTTGTCTTCCAAAACATTAATACTGAACTAATATAAGTGTATTTTTGCTGCAAAAGAAACACTTTCCTTACAATTCTTGACAACTTAATCATGTCTCTTCTACTTCCTGCTTTTTTAAAGCACACAAGTGCTATGGGGTGTTTTTTATAAACTAATGAGATTAGAGACTTAAGTTATCACTATCTACTAGTAAAAGAGAAAATGTGTCTCACTGGACTTCAGAGTAGAGGCTTTCAAATATTATACATCTTAACAGTGTATTGCATTTGAATGCACACAATAGACTGCACTGACGTGAGAAAATAACACATAAGAAAAAGAACTTTACCAAAAAAAAAAAAAAAATCACACTGAGATGATATATGAAGTACAATTGGGATTTTTGAAAGTACTGTTCTCCAACACAGGATTTAACTTTTACCGAAAGAAGACCAAGCAGCGAGTTTCTCTGACTTTATAACAAATGTTACATATACTATGTTCCACTTTAGCACTGGTGTCTCAAAAATAATTTGAGGTAAACACAGCTACAATGTAACTAAAAGCTGATTTGTATAGTCATCATGGGGCTTCAAAGCACAAATCATTCCTTTTGTTAAACCAAATCCACCATATATCACAATTTCACTACAGGTGAATTACAAATCCCATCTGTATCCCACTCCATCCATACACTCACTTTTACTGCAAATAAGAAGATGGACCATTCTGAAAGACAAATCTGGACTGGCACAACTGATGCATCTTTCCATAAGATTTACCTATGAGAGAATATTGAATCTGGTGTCCCCTTGCTCATATCTTCAAAAGTGGTGATTTCACAGATGTCACTGGATTAAATACCAAAGAATACATGCTACTTTCACAGTTAAATATGCTGCACAAGATAAAATAAAAATTAACATCACTGAATCATTCCACAAAAAAGTACCTGTCAGCTGCTTGCAAAATACTGGTTGTGATGCCTTGTGTATAATTTTCCAAGGATTATGATGCTTCACCTGGTGCCAGACCCGAACAGTTTAGTTATGCAACTTTATAGGACAATTATTTGTCTCAAAAGTGGAAACATCTGTGGTGAGTTGATCCTGGCTGGANGTTTCACAGGCTTTCCCCCCCACTTCCTACATCTGTTACCCCAGAGGCACTGTCACTGTCTCTGATGTGGCAGCAGCAGGTCCATCTTGACTCTGTTGTGCAGGGGAAAGTGTTTAGGAGCTTCACCCCTGTAGTACCCCTGCTACTAAAACCTTGCCATGCAACCCCAATATNAAAATAGAACAAAAGGCTCCTGGGTTGAGGTAAAGACAGGGAGAGATTGATCACCAATTACCTTCTCGGGCAAAAAAGACTTGACCTGGGGAAATGAGCTTAATTTGCTGTCAATCAGACCAGAGCAGGATAATGGGAAATAAAGCTAAATTTTAAAACACCCTCACTCATCCCTGCTTACCAGGTTAACTTCACTCACGATTTTCTCTACCTCCTCTTCCCCAGTGACACAGGAAGATGGGAATGGGGGCTGCAGTCAGTCGATCACACACAGTCTCTGCTGCTCCTTCCTCCTCAGGAGTCCTTCCCCTGCTCCAGCATGGGGTATCTCTCATGGAAAACAATCCTCCAGGAATTCCTCCAATATGAGTCCTTCCCACAGGCTGTAGTTCTTCACAAACTGTTCCAGTGTGGGTCCCTTCTGTGGGGTGCAGGCAGTCCTTCAGGAACAGGCTGCTCAAGTGTGAGTCACCCCAATCGTCACAAGCCCTGCCAGCAAAGCTGCTCCAGGGTGGGCTCCCTCTTCACAGGTCCTGCCAGGAGCCTTCTCCAGCTCAGGACTCCCAGGGGGTCACAGCCTCCTTCAGACATCCCCTGCTCTGTTGTTCGGTCATCCATGAGTTGCAGGTGGATCTCTGCTCCAAAGGCTGCAGGGGCACAGCTGCCTCACCACAGGCAGCACCATGGGCTGCAGGGGAGTCTCTGTTCTGGCACCTGGAGAACCTCCTCCTCCCCTCTCCTTCACTGGCCTTGGTGTCTGCACAGCAGTTTCTCTCACATACTCCCATTCCTCTCTCCAGCACAGGTTGTTTCACAGGCTTTCCCCCCCACTTCCTACATCTGTTACCCCAGAGGCACTGTCACTGTCTCTGATGTGGCAGCAACAGGTCCATCTTGACTCTGTTGTGCAGGGGAAAGTGTTTAGGAGCTTCACCCCTGTAGTACCCCTGCTACTAAAACCTTGCCATGCAACCCCAATATAACATGTCATTTCAGTCTCTGTTTCATTTCATGGCTGTAAGTCAGCCCCTTAAAATGAATAAGAATTCATTATCTTTCATCAAACAACCGCAGCAGACATACAGCAGGTCCAGCAAGTGTGGGTACAGATGTGAACTGAGTAAGTCTTACACTCACTAGCCAGGCTGTACCTCTTGATCAGCTACCAGGATCCTCCCAGACCATTGGCTAGGAGAGTCCCCCAGCAAACCTTTCATTCCAAGAAGCACCCCAGTGGATCACTCTGAACCCATAGGCTTCCTAGTTTACAGTGAAATTACCACTTGGAATTTCATCTTTAAAATGAGAGCCATAACACTGATCCATTTGTTACCCTAAGGGCTCAAAGCACTCAAGCAAGAGCTCTGCAGGTGCGAGGTGCATCATGGCAAGAGAACAATCAACAGAATGGGAGTGTCTCCTTGCCCCCTGTTTGAAAGCCTGGCACCTCAGAGCCTGCTCTGCAAGAAGGCTCAAAGGAGTGAGGTTTACATAAATAAACATATTATTCTCCAACTGTGTCCAGTTGGCTTTGCTCCCAAAGCCAACTAGTCCATTGCCAGGAACAACAGCAAGGTCTGCTTGTAGCAGTTCACTTCTTATATGGCGTTGAATAAACACTTTCTTACACACTCTCCTATTATTTTCATTTCAGTATTAAGAAAGCAAATGAACTGACAAATATCACTCACTAAAGCCAAATCATAATTTGCCTATCTTAAATGCTTTCAAAACAAAGCACCAGGTAAACATTTCATGGGAGGTGTCCTAGAAGAATATGCCCACAGTGTTTAGAAAAATGCTTAACACAGGAAAATGCCCTCTTGAGGCTCTTGAATTTGTGGTCAGATGATGGTGCTGATAGCATTTGTTTTATATCTTCACTATTTCTCAACAGCCTCTGTTGAGAGGCTCTGTAGGAACAAGAGTTGAGTTTTTAGAAGTGGGAGTTTGAGCAAAGGTAAGGAGACATGGAGCTCTCACCCTCATCTGAAACATGCTGCGAATGCCTTTGACAAAGTTATCAACCATATGCGCTAGTATGGAACGACTGTAACACCTCATGACACCAAGCCTGAGTTTTCTTGGCTGGGGCACCCACTCTGAAACCTGAGGCACATTCAGACACAGAGAGATTCACTTGAAGGGCTGGGGTTTTAATCTAAAGATTCCAAAACAGGACTAGTTAGCCTGGTTCAATTTTACACTAAGTGCATTTCATATTTGTGAAATATTACATAGGACTGTTCAAGTGGGCAGATATTTTGAAGTGTCAAAAAATGGCTTCACACCAACCTTTCCCTGAGCCATTAGTATAGACAGCAGGAAACAGTACAGAATTGAACCACTTTGTTTTACCATCGCAAATGGTATTACCTAAAGGAGAGAATAAATTCAGAGATGGCACAGAGCTGCTCTAACTCTCAATAAGGAACAAGAGTAATACAGTCCAGTTCCAGAAATACTCTGCTATTTGAATTTCTCTTTCAGTCTCAGCTACAGGTCAAAACCCAAAGTCATTTACAGTGTAGTAATATTTACAAATGGGATTTATATTTAAAATAGTAAATCTCCCCCCCAAAAAGCATACAAAAGTATACAAAAGCACTGTAGTTTTGTACTTATAAACAGTTTCTGTACACATATCTCTGGTTTCAAGTCATGTGACATCCTTCAATCTCATCAGCCAAATGTTATTTTGTTTGTTTCCCTAGGCTTTTTAATACATACAAGAGCTTTTCTTCATTTCCTCAGATTTAGAATAATATATTTAAAAGGCATTCAGGACTCACATTAACATCTAACCAGCAGCAAAAGATGTCACTTTATTTTATCCCTCTTAGCTCACTGATTACAAAGTTCTATTAACTGGAAGACAGCACCAGTTCACAAAGATTATCAAGAAGAAAGGTCAGTGGTTTATGCAAGAAGTCCTGGCCTTTCAGGGAACTGCTGGGACCTGAGCTCAGTGCTAATCTCGAGAAGGGGAAGACAAAGGTTCAGTGTCCCTTATCACTGAACCACAGAATTATTAAGGTTGGAAAAAACCAGTAAGAGTCCAACCATTAACCCAGCACTGCCACCCTCAACACTGAACCACATCCCTGAGCACCACATTCACACGTGTTTTGAACACTTCCAGAGATGGTGACTCCACCACTTCCCCAGGCAGCTTGTTCCAGTGCTTGATCACCCTTTCAGTGAAGAAATTTATTACCTGGAAGAGACCAACTCTCACCCGTCTACAACCTCCTTTCAGAAGCAATAGTGTCCACCAGCCTCCTTTTCTCCAGACTAAACAACTCATCTCCCTCAGCCACCCTAGACTGCAGCCTCACACTCTCTTTGCTAACCTGTATGAACCTGTCAGAGTTGGCCTGACCCTTGCCCTTCCTGTCTTCCAATTTTATTGATCTATAGACTTCAACAGTCCACAGCAGAATCAGAAAATATCTATGTACCAACATGGGAGAGGCGATCAGCAGCTGATGCTTAACATCTTGCAGTCTGTACCCGCAGAACTGGCAGCCTCAGCTAATAACAATTGATTGGGCTGCAGACCTGGGCACTAATCTTACTTCCACTGATTTCCAGGGGAAAATTCTGGAGCTTTAGCAGAAGCAAGGCTGGGTTCCTTGAATAATGATATTTCATTCATGGCACTTCCTGACCTTGTGTGTCTCTCACCAGCTCTGCAAAGAGCAGGTGAGAATGGCCCCAGTTACCCAGGGTTATGCTTTTGTTCTCCCAAGAAATACAAAGGGGAAAAAAGTTACAAGAATGTCTGTCAATATAAGAGTGTTAGAAGATACAAGAAGTGATGGATTATAACAAAGAAAAAAAAAGTTATTTGAGTCTGTTTTGCCTGACAGAGTCTCAACATCACTTGATGGATTTGCCAGGGGTTCACCATTTGTGAGTCCACCTTAAGCTACAACACTGTGGAATAGGTGTATCTCAATGTCTAATCAGAATGGCCTGGTCTGAACACTCTGACTCTGAAAAGGGTGCACAGCAGCTTTTATTGCAGTTTTGTTGTCCATGATAACATGATTCACTACTTGCAGTTCTCTTCTCAAAATTTCCTAGTTTTACTGAGAAGAATAGAACTGTCTTATCTTTATTTTTACCCTTTGGAAGGGAAGAGAAAAATATTTATTCCTAATCCATAGAAAGCAAAGAAAACTGAGGTCATTTAATCTTTAGCTGCATAATGTTAAGCCTGAAAGAAGACTTCAATTTTTTTCAAAGGTCATACTTCATAAATCCTGTATTTCTGTACCCAGTTGCTCATATCTCACTACTGCTATACATAAAATAATTGAAACCTTTTGTATCTGCACTCTTGTATTTATAATTTCTGTACTTATTCTTTAGGCTTTGCAAATTTTAGGCAAAGAAAACTGAGGACTATCTAAAAACCAAGCATACAGTTGTTCCCCTTACAGTCTACAGAATTTAGAGACCCACTGTTTTAATCTACTAGATCAAACACAGTCACAACCCAAGTGATTTTGCCACAACTCAGTGTCCAAGGAAACTCTGGATCAGCATTCCTGGAGAGGTTAAGGACTCAGCTGGCAGTCTTAACACTAACTCTACCTTTGTGCTTAAAGATGGTCTTAACAGGTATATGGCAGGATTCTTTCTCCTCTTCCCAAACTACTCTTGTTTCATAGGACTGTGTGATAGACTTCATACCCCAAAACTATCAGTCAGTTACTGGCTACATTTATATTCAAACATATTTTAAATTATCCTATTTGTTGGCCATCTTCTGGAGCCAGGAAAGGATTTTACTTTTGCTTTGAACTAAAATAAGATGGGACTATTTGAATATGCAAAAAGAAGTCTGAAATGTATTATCATGAATCTTTCCTCCATCAATGAAATTCACATATTTCATTTTTAAACATAATATTTTTTAATAAAATGTCATATAATAAATACCAAATGCACGATACAGTACCGTATAAAATATACACCAAACATTGCAAGCATAATAAATTAACATAAAGTAAGTAGTTGGTGCCAGTATGATGAATAGACTGTTTCCCCAAGGACCTGAGGGTGCCTATTTAATGCTGTTCAGTGCCTGTGTGTGCACGTTCCATTGAAGTTTATTAGAGCCCAAAACACTGTGATGTGCAGCCCTGCTGAGCACATCAACTCTTATGCCTAAAGAGTTAACCTGCCCTAAGCCACCAGAGCTGTTGCAAAGTGTATGTGGCTCAATATGCTCTAAAAATCAAGGCATTCATTTAAGTGCCTGTGTACTAATTTAGAATGAGAGCTCAGTGTCTCAGACATAGCTGATGACACTTTGACAGAACCTGAAAGCCAGAACCTGAAGTGTGGTCTACAAAAGCCTCATTCAGCAACCACCCAAATCTGCATTTAAGGAACTGCTCTTTCTGTGTGTCTGACAGGTAAATCTGGCAATCTCACAGGACACCCAACACTGCCACCTGTGATGGAGTTACACAGCTCTATAAAACAGAAAGCTCCAGAAAGTTCTTTGGAAAGCTCCAAAGAGTTGTGATCTCCAACTCAAAATACGTGCTTTAGTAACTCCTGGAGAAGGAACTCAAATGCTCTACACACCATTTCCAAGATCTGCAACTGAAACCCACAGTTTGTGTTCTCTTTTGTTACCTCTTACCTGGGTTAAACCATCCCCCACCATGGCCCTGTGCAAGCAGAAGAGCTGGACTGAAAGCACACTTCAGTGTTTTTCTGATGGGCAGCTCTGCACAGCAGACCTGGTACCTCAAATCCATTCCAGGTGCATCACTCTCCCCAAACCCACTGTACACAACTTCAGTGCTACACAGAATGAGGTCTGAAATTTAACTTCCAAGCCATGCATGAAAGTCAGGTATCTCAAAGTGATTGCTTGTGTGACTGTCCCAAGGCTGAGTCCCCTCAGTTTTCAACACACCAGAGCTTTCCAAACTCCTACACTGAATTCCTCTTTGGACACTCAAGATCAAAACTATGGTTTGGACTTTATTGTTCCACTATCCTCCTATGTCATAAGGAATTAATGGACTCCTGTACTTTATGGCAGGAGTCTCCATGTAATGCTTCTATGGCACATGGAGATCCTCAGAAGCAAGGAGATTGATAAGCAGAAAGAATTATAATTTGATGATTTGAGGAAAAGAATCTCTTGTTTCAGAAAAATGAGAAGGTTGTATGTGCATAAAATGCAAAAACAGCCACTTGAAACTATACTTGAAGGAGTAAGTAAAAAAAATTGTATTTGTTGAGGGCTGCTTTTCCTATTACTAAAAAAAAAAATACAGCCTGAATAGAAAAGTACAATTTAGGCACCTATCACCCTCAAAAGCTTCTTTGCAATGTATTTTACCTACTGCTTCAACATACAACCTGTATCACTTCATTGAAGAATATCTGCACAAATTGCACTGGTTGGCTGTTATCAGATAATTATTTAAAAATTCCTCTTCACAAATTTTAGCAAGAACAATACTAATTAAACAGTACAGACATTCACAGTGAAACACAAACCTTTGATACCCCTAGCACAATACTATGGTTCCTTACAACCAGTTTTGTACCCTTTTACGGTTAAAATGTTAACTTTTATCTTTCACAATGAATTTAACTTTGCCTCCCATCTTCACCTTCTTTTCATACAGTTCTGTTTCAAGTGTTGTCACGTCTAAATATGCTGTAACTATAGCACATTTCTTCTTTTGTGACTTAATGCTGTAATTTGAAAGGAAAATGTAAGAATAATTACTGATGTAACAATAAAACATGGACATACTGTAGATAACTCTGGAATTTTAACTAGGAAATGTAGGTTCACAAAATTATCCTCTGTCCTCCTTTCAATGAGCTGTCACCCTGTGCATATCTTACTCCCATGAATTTAGTATTTTGAGCACTGCCAACTTTGTCTTCCTATTTCACAATCATAAACATAAAGCAAATATGATGCTGCTAAGTAAGAGCTTGAAATACAATCTTCTTATAGAAATATGTATGTCTAAACCAGCTTCTCATTTTATTGATTGCTCTGTGCAAAAACATGAAAGCATAAATACTAGGGGTTGATTCATTTTAATTTCTTTGCACTTAGGCATGGCCTCAGCCTAAAGAAGGATCTAACCAGAGTCTGACAGTTAAAGATTAACAGTCCTGCCATACCAACAGGCTTGACAAAGGAGCTTAACTTAATCCTTAAGGCAGTATAAGATGTCTTATGTGTATTACTGCATAGGAGCACAACTTTAATAAACACACTGTAATGTAATTTTCAGTAGTTTTACTGATGTCAACTACGGGACATGAAGCAAAAAATAATTTGACAGATCTATTTGTTTTCCAAGGCAAACTATTTTTTAGAGATTATTTCCATTTTGAACTACAGTCTCAGTACTTTGCAAGGACTAGTGTACAAAAAAGCAATTTGAAAAAAAAAGAGACAAGCAGATGCAACCTCATCATTCACAATCATGAGGGACTCAATTTCAGCTAAACTGGCTTACACACTGCTCTGTTATAGCTGTTTTTACCTCTGATCTCCATCACAAGGTTTTCATCCACTTGCTGTGAACAATGATCAATTTTAAGAAGTTTTGAGAACTTAAATAACTGTTAGGTCCTTGGACTTAGTGTGACATGGATGAGATTGCTTCTTGCACCTTCAAAAAGAATTCCTCTTCTTTTTTTATTTGCTATAGACCATGAAAATTAACCAACACACATGACAGTTCAAATGTCAGGACATTAATTTTCATGTTAAAATGATTTTTTTCACATTATGCTCTACAAATATATGTCACCTTCATAACATACTGAAAAATATACCCAGAAAGCGGCATAATAAAAAAAATAAAATTTCTGAGAAATTTTTAATGAAGTTGATGCATCATTTCATCAGTCAATTTATTCTCTATGTGCCTGAGAGCACTGATAGAAGCCCAGTGGCTCTGTCTCTTTTTAGCATACACTCCACTTCCAGGAGCTCCTAATACAGTTGCCTCACTGTGCTCCTTAGCAATATGAAACCTCAAAGACAGGTCTGCATGTCCTGTGAGGTGTCTCAAACCTCAATTTGATCTGAAGATACATGCTGTTACAGCCTATATGGATGTCTGTGTATGGTATATATTGCTTTTGCATCCTGACAGCACTGAGAGCTCTGACAGAAAGACTGAGAGCCACTCACACCTTATACGGAAGCCCAGGATGCTCCACTGTCTTTCATGAGAGCAGGAACATGATCCCTACACTTACAAGTGGGTAACAAGCTGTGCCAGTTTCAAATCAGCACAGCTGGGAGTGAAAGGTGATTCTAAAGCCTCATTTCACTCTCCATCCCAAAATGTCCACAGGCATAATTAAAGATACCCTGAAAGCTGTTTTGTATTACATAAACTGCTACAGATCAAAAGGGTTCACTGTGCTGGAAGAAATCAGACACATTAATACCAGAGATACCCTCCTGGCCCTGATATCCCTCCTCCACATGTACCAGCTGCACAAAGTACCTCAATTATGCCCTTAAACCACCAGGGACACATCAACACTACCCCTGAGAAAGAATATTCAGCATATCTATAACTAGGTTCATTGCTTCTTTACACTGCTACTGAGACATAAAGCAGATACAGCAAAAGTGAAAAATGCAGCTCTAGTTTTGATTCTACTTGCAAAAAACCAGAGCTTTTGGCTATTCATAAAAATTAAATCAAAATTAAATCCATTAATATGATAATTACATATGGAAAGAGCAACATTAAAACTCAAAGGCAAACCAGTCTCGTTAGTGAAGACATTACTAAATATCCTATCAGCAACAATTCTTCACTGACCAAAATAAATTAAGATACAGTTGTCAATATTTCCGAAGCAATATATACATGGTAAGAATACCAGAAAAGACAAATGAAAGCACAAATATTACAAATAGAATGACCTGTGCATACAGAAATAGACATGTTACAAGCAAGAAACCACATAGCTTCATGCTCAAACATAATTTTGTAAAGCAATGAAATTAAAATGTTTCCTTCAGCAAGTATCTGCCGAAAACAGCAGATTTTGTTGTAAGTGGTGACTCAGATGGCTAAATCACACTCTGTGAACCAAATTTAGTGTCTCATTTCAAACTTTGAAAACCTGACTCAGAACATCATCTATCATATTAGGCTGCAGTACAAGAAAGAAATTATGAAAAACAGTCTTTTTTCTTAAGTGTACTCAGCATGTGGCAAACTAATGACCAAAATTCAAGTGACAAGAGTATTCTGAGTTGTATTCTCCAGTCATATAAGGCAAAAAATTCCTGGCAGTGTGGCAGAGGACTGAAAAGTCTCCTCTGGAGCAGAGTTAGGAAGCCATTAGGACATGGACCAGCAGTTTTTTGCTGAAGATGCAAACAATACTGACCATGCTCCATACAGCCAACCACATGCCAGTGCTGCCCAGGAGTCAACTGTAGGACTCACAGAAGCTCCATGGGAAAGCCACATAACCACACCATGTATGTTGAGCCCAGGACAATAAACCCTGCTTTTCAGTCAAGCTTATTAGTTCTGGCTTAGCAACAGGCAAACTGCAGGGGCTCTGCTGCCAGAGCAGAGCCTGTGCATCTCCAAGCAGCTCAAAGGGAGGGCAGAGCGTGCTCCCATCTGCTGGCAAAATCCCATCCTGACATATGCTTAGACATCATGTCAGCTGGCACTGGGAAAACCCTCACTGAAGGGCTGGGTATTATGTACAGTCCCATTCATGGCTGAGGTAGTTCTCATGGATAATGTGAGCAATATTATAACAAACTGTCTCACTCTTCGTAAGGCTCATGAATCACTATTAAAAACAGAAAGAAATCTGGAGCGGTGTTACAAAGAGAATACATAAGTAGGTGAACAAGTAGAAATAGCAGTCACTTTGTTATAGGTATTTTATTTGTAAACTGTATTTTAGACAGTTACCAATAATATCAACAATGACCACTTTATGGAATATAAACTCTAAGAAAGAAATTACCTAAATAAAACATAAAGTGTTTTGTCACATTTTGTTTTTTAAAAACAGGAGTTCACCTGCAATTATCCAGGCACAGGCAGATGAGCTGAGCAAGGACATGCAGTGCTAACTCTGCATTGCTTTGGCAGCTGCATTCAGACCACTGGCTGTATTTTGAGGTTTTATGTTTCTATTTTAGAGTCAACCAATACGCTGAGATGTGTAAAACTAACCATTTTACAGTAGCATTAGGACTAAAACAGAGAGCAACCAAATTTAGGAGCACATGCAACATTATTTTAATCTCCATGGATGAAACTAAGCCAAGTGTCAGAAGGACTGACCCAAAGACGCCACACTGAAAGCTGGAGGAGAGCAGGGAAGGGACACCACAGGTTGTACAACAGCACATACTCCCTGTGAGCCTCTGAGCTCTGCAATAAGACAGAAAAAAGCTGGGAGAGCACTGCTTCCATGTATTTGGCCAAAAGCTTTCTCGTAAGGACCATGGACAAGTCTTGGAAACGATGTTTGCTAAATGTATCATTGCTGTGGCCAAAGGTTCAGTCTCTTCAAATATAAGGTGCATGTCACTTGGATGGCTCAAGGTAAAGAACAGCTAGAAAACCAAACGCAATTTCAGTCCTTGGCATTGCACTTAAGAACTGTTCAGATGTGTTGCTGGTGTGTCTTAACCACTATTCCGTAGGCACTCCATGTAGCTTCCACCTATCTTGACCTCCAAATGCTATAGAAAGCACAGTGCAGAGACAGCCCAGCTCCAGAAGAAACGTGGCTGCCAAAGACCAGGATTTACTTCTCAGATACAGGGTGACTATTCTGGTTTCAAGCTAACAAGGCTGTCTCAAACTACACTAGGCAGACTTACTGACCCAGCCTCTGCCAGCCTTGGAATCTCTACATCATTTCATCAGCCCACAGCCACGTGCTACCTTCCTGTCTGCTGTGTCAACTGCGGTTGTTTAAAACACGCTCTTAGATTATGACATCCCTCACTTTATTAAATTTGGTATCTACTATACATGAAATACAGTAGAGCTGAAGCAGAATACATTGTATCCTATGACAAGAGGGGAATGGCTTTGAACTGGAAGAGAACAGGTGTTGACTGGATATTAGGAGAAAATTCTTCACTATGAGCACGGTGAGGCACAGGCTGCCCAGAAAAGCTGTGGTTGCCCCATCCCGGGAAGTGTTCAAGGCCAGGTGCCAGAAGGCTTGGAACAATCTGGTCTAGCGGGAAGTGTCCCCACCCACTGCGGAGTGAGGAGTGAAACAAAATAATCTTTAAGGTCCCTTCCAAGCCAAACCATGGTAGGGTTCTAGGATTCTGTAGTTATGTGCTTCCTCAGATGCTGTTTTGTACAAGTCACAAGCATGAAGTTCATTGAAATGGAACAAAAGTGTCTATCCACAGAGAACAGTAATGCAGGCAAGAAAGTTAGAAGAGAACAAGCCTGGCTGTAACTCATGTCACTGCCTGCAAAACACAGCCTGGTATCTCAAGCTGGGAGAAAAGGTTTTAACCTCATGCAGGCAAACTGGTAAGCAGCCCATACTCGGTGATGAATGCAGCCTCTAGAACCCTGTTTCTCAGCCAGCCATTTCTTAAACATTACAACAGCTCCTTTAACTTTCCTGTGCACAAGGTTTGGTACAGGTGTACAGTTGCACAACTTTGCACTGTGGAGTTTTTATTTTCTTTAGAGCTAACTCTTAGACTGATGCTCTGCTGAGTGTTATTACATCTACTTTTATGACCTGCTATAGCCGTGGGCAAGATATATTTTAACAGTACAAAATTTACACAGTATTTTGTTTCTGCAATATTAACATCATGCCAATACCTGGGGATGCTAATAACACACTAAATTCAAAATATATTATTTGCTAAACAAAAATGCATATTCCAAATATACTGAATGTTTATTGAGAAACATTTTCCACTTCTAGGTTATTTCTAACTAAGCCATCCATTCTGTAATGGAATTTTTTTCTACAGCTGCAATGAATTCCTAACATATTGTATTCAACAACAAGACACACATTTATATATTCTTGTTCTGTGTTACTTACAACAGTCCATATTGTTAAATCTGAATTAAGAAAACCTGATCTATGCTGCCTGTATAGCATACAAACTGATTACTGTTCCCTTATCTTGGACAATGAGCACTTTGTACTACACTGTCATTGTAAAAAAATACTAATCTATTAAATGTATCCGTTTTCCCTGTGTTTTACAATAACCCAATCTTACTCTGAAGTTCTCTCACAAGGTTTCAGTAAGGATTCAGTATTCATTATTGCATGCAATAAACACACTGTGCTTCTTTCCTTCCTGTGTCACTCTGAATACAGCCCAGACACAAAGTATTACCAGACTTGCCTAACCCCAGCTCAAATGTGCTGGATTCTCTAAAGCAATGTGTACGTATTCCTCAGTGCCAGTTCTATCTTTCACATAGACTATCAAAGGACACCTCAGAGCTCCACTTCTCCACCCGTATTCTGCACTTTTGTTGCAAACAGACGCTCTGAAGGCAGAAAGTTTCAGCCTTGACTCGTTCCCTCACTGCCTAGGTGACTTCTGTTTTTAACTGAATTTGGCAGTTTTCAGAATGACAATAGAGAACAACTAATAGCAGTTTTGGAACTGAAAATACTTGCTTTTTCAGTTGACAGCGAACTTTAGTAGTTAACCTGGTCTCAGCACCTCAGGTTTTAACTGTTAGAGAAAGAGCGATGACTAATGGAGATTGCTTAGGGATGAGGTGAAATGGAGTGAGGTTAAAGACCATGATGCTTCACCTCACCTTCAAAGTAGCTTTTGTGCTGTCACATCTGCTTATATCAGCACCAAACGACTGCTGATTTGATCATAATTGCCCTAATTAGAAGTTCAATTAATGCACTGAGTTCTTTGTATCAATGCCACCTCAGCATCAAGGATGTGCACATGGAGCGTTACTGAGCAATACAGGTTAAACTTGAAAGGAAGGTCACTGGGAAAAGGAAAACTACCTGCAATCTACTGCTTTGAGGATATCACATAGTTAGGATGACACTCAATATCCACTTATGCCCCAGGACAAGCAGAAAGGGAGAATTTAAGGACCTCTACTGAGAGATATCCATCAGCTGTGAGCAAAAATTACATTTCCTGTCATTGAAAATCTCATTTAGTTCAGACTTGCTTCCACCAAGGATTAAAAACCTTCAAAAGAACACTTTGTCTTCACAGAAAGATGAAAATAGCCTAAAATGCTCACAGTGAAAGATCATGTGAAAAAGAAGTGCACAATATAGCAACTTTAAATGGTTATCAAATATAATACACTTCAACACATACTAAAAATACAAATGTGGTCATTGAAATTAATGCTGAAAGTAAAGAAAAAAAAATTAAGGAGTTTTGCCTGAGAGAAACTTCACCAGCAGACAAAGTTTCACTAACTCCCTGCCTGATAGCACTTTGCAAATCCATTGAATTAAGAATTTTGTATGTTCACAAAAGAAGACAGGTAAACAGATGAGGGAAACAACAGCCACATATTAAAATATTATGTGTATGATATTCATAAAATGGAAAAGAGCATATATATTTACTAGTTCTTCACCTTTCACAAATCAAGATAATTTGCGAAAAATTCATATAATCCAGAATGTCAAAAAAAGAAGCGCAAAAATGAACATCTTCATGCTTCTGAAGTTTTTCTTCTACAAACAAAACAAAACAAAACAAAAACCCAAAAAAACCAACAACAAAAAAACCCACTTTGTCTTGGTCACTTGCAAAAATAAGATAACATATCATGACCAATATATGGTATCAGATATTGCACTGAGATGTGACTTTTTTAAAACGTAAGGAAATTACAACACAATTCTGTATCAACTGTTGACCTGACTACCTACTATTTATGTTTGTTCTGAAATAAATCATCAATATTTTGTGATACAGTCACTGAAATAGTCTTTTTGGCTTCAGTTTCTATGAAAGAATAAGGCTATATCACATAATGTCACAAATTACATAGGGCAAGATCTTCACCTGGTATAAACTCCAAAACCTTCTCTTGTTTTCAGTATTACAACAATTGTCCCTCCTTTATCTTCCCAATCACCAGGAAATGATCAGAACATGGCTAGTTTGTGCTTGGGTAAGTTTTTATCCATCACACTACATTAATGAACATTAACAAGATCATGCACTAGATGCACACCAAGCATCTTTCACTTTTCAGGGACATTTCAGTATTTAATAGTATCTGTGCTCTTTTGAGATGATTTTTTAAGCAACAGATCCCGACCTCTGCCTGGACTCACTACCCCTGCTAGTTAGATCTCATCTTTAACAGCACTTGTTTTAAAAAGAATTAGGCAATACAGTGTTAACTGTAAAATATTACTTTTTCTTATTATCCTAGCTAACATTTCTCTCTCAAGCACACACTGGGGTCAGAATTCTACAAAAGATGTGTCCAACTACAGAACACAGCCTTTTTCATAAAATAAATGTATAAACTGCACAGCACCTGAGATGTACATATAAACATTTAAAAATATTTCAAGATATTCTAAGTAGAAGCACTGCCCTACTAGAACTACTGGTTTCTTGCAGAGATGACAAGCAACCTGGAAAACAGGAAAATGTACCATAATTTGCTGTCATTGCTGTGGGCTCTGTATTGCCCTGTGTGAGCAGCTAGTGCACATAGAAACTGCTAAAAATTTTAGACAAGGATCATCAAAATGAATGTTAGCCTGAAAAAGCACACTACTGCAGTAACTCAAAAGTAGGAAATTGTAAAGCACAGGACAGTCATTATTCAAAGCTGGGTAAATCTGGAAAAACAACTGTCTCTGCTCTCTGTGTGTGGATATTCAGTTACATTCCTGTCATGGGATTTTATTTTTTTTTTAAGATGCCACCCCTGTAAGGATTTAAATAAACCTACAGCTTATGAGTGGCAAGTAACTATGGTACCTAAATACATAAAAAGCCAGGAAGCCAAGAGAGCACTGAGCAAAGGGCGTTTTGGACTCCCACCTTGCCGAGGTCTCTGACAGATGGAAGTGTCCCCAACAAGGTTATTCTAGAATAAAGTCTCCCCCTTGTGGATCTCTCACATAATAAAAACTCCATCAAATCCTTAATTGCATAATGAAGTTTGTGTTCCTTCCTTTGCAGGTAAGAATTTCAGGGGCAAATAGGAATATGTAATGAAATTACAGTACGCGGTTTACTTAACTCTGTGGGCTTGATCCCACCTCAGGCAAGACAAGCTGTCTTGCTGTAAGATACATTATGGTTCTGTGATAAATTCATTCAAAAAACACTAAAACCTTCAAATCAAAATAATTTGATTCCTTCTCATCTCTATGTTTAGTTATGAAGGCTGATTTAGTGAAGCCCCCCAAACTGTCAATGGTTTAATGAGGTAAAAATTCAAATTCCAAACTCATTTGACTTAATAATTACTAAAAATAATACAAAACATGGCAAGATTCCAACCTGGGTTTAAGTGCACAAAGTTTACTATCCCAAAAAAAATAGTTTCACCCAAGAGCAATGTTTTGCAACTCAGAGATTAAGGAGCTATAGCAGCACTATTTGCAGAAATACTCTTCCTCAAACACTTCATTAACTACACTATTCTCTGATCTGCATTAATTTAGAGGGATCACCAAGATTTCTTTGCATATGATAATTCACATTATCATAAATTAAGAAATCATTGTGGTCACTTAAATTGTCATGTTGATCTCAATTCGCTCTTAAGGTATTTAAAAGTGCTTCTAACAAATCACACATTTTGACTGCAGGATTGATTTTAATTTTTTTTATTTTCTAAGAAACAAAATCCTTGATGGCTTGAAATATTATTCAATTACATACGTGACAAACTCGTATTTTATTTGCAGCACCAACTGTTGAGTCAATACTGCGTAAAAAGCTTTTTAACTATCCAGAGGCATGTTCTCACATTCATTTCAGAATTGTAATATAATGGTTAAATATTTATTTCTTGCAAGTTCTGGAATAGTGCTAGGTTTCCTACTTTCATTAACTTTCTCTTATTTGTATGCAGTAATTGCTTTAAAAATATTAGCACTGTAATTTCTTCCTAGCACTATGATAAATCAACAGAAAGGCTTATCCCCATGCCTCCCCAGAGAAGAGCATAATTCTGCTTCCCTCAATGCCAGTGACAAAACCTCTTTAATTCCAGGATAGCACTCAAAGAGTTCATGAAAGATGTCACTTTGACAGTGTAGGACTCTTGTCCTTTCTAACTGCAGAGCAGAGGCAGTAGCTAAGCAGTGCCTCTGTAGGAAACAACAGCTTCTTGAAGTAGAAGCCGTCACTTCTTCACTTTGTTTCAGTCCTTGACCTCTCAATAACAGCTATCAGCAAACCATATTTTCTGTTCAAAAAGTGACATTTTTTTAGGATACAACATCTGGCGATTGGGAACAAAAAGTGATACTATTTATTAATTTCAAACATCCATCAGCAATGCCTGTCAACTGCTGTTACTCCGGGACATGCAGAGGTGAAATGACAAGACTTGCATCTCTGAATCCACAGCATTTCTAATTTCTTTTGTTCCAAGAATTCAGCTCAACAAAAATTAAGTACGCACTGCTAAACTGTGAAAGGCTACTAAAGCGAAGTACAGGGGTTCTGATCTCTGATGCTTGACTCATGGAAAAATGGGCTTGCAGAAACGATGAAGGCAAAGACTAGAAACTCCTGCAAAAAACCTCTTCAACCCAGTAAAAAAAAGGACATATTTTACTGTATTCTCAGAGACTGCCTGGTTATCTTGACGGTATGGATGAGGAGCTACAATTCTTACTGAATATAAAATAAAAGGAGAAAAATAATTGGTAATTACAGTATTGCAGGCTATATTTCAAAATCATTGTTACTTAGTACTAAGTGCCCAGATTTTCTGGCAAATAGTCTCCATACATGATCATCCAGCACTACTAAATGAGCTGTATTGCTAGTAGTGACAGACATTTGTAATACATGATATTTCACAATGAGGACAATTGTTAAATTTTATCCCTGAAGAGAAACATCTTTACTACTATATACTTAGACAGCTCGCGTGTCAATACTCACATTGTGACTACAAATTAATAACTTCAGTACCTGTCATACAGCTTCTACATATATGTGCATATTTACTCTCATTAAATGCACCAGAATGGGTACAACACTATGAACATGAAAGGAGATTTTCCTGTTAAAGTCAATTACAGGATCCAGAAACAAGCACAAGAATGATCCAGACATTCAGTCTACTGCTACCTGTCATTCATGCATGAATACATACCAAGGATGACTTTTGTATAATGGTCACTCAGCTTCAGGTCACTCAGCCTGACAGATAATTCCAAGATTCTATATGGGAAATCAAGGAAGCTATACTGTGAAAAATCTACCACTCATTGTCACTTCCCACCATCACCTCTGTGCTATCAAAATAACATGTACCATTGCTGAATTCATTCCTGCCTTACCCTTGCAAGCCTGTTGTCCT
Source organism: Illadopsis cleaveri (assembly GCA_013399915.1). Lineage (NCBI taxonomy): Eukaryota > Metazoa > Chordata > Aves > Passeriformes > Timaliidae > Illadopsis > Illadopsis cleaveri. The sequence continues at coordinate 123,258 of VXBB01019078.1, forward strand.
CAAATAACAGATATTTCTCATCTCCTTCCAGACCTCCCTATCTCCTCAAAACATCATGTCCTTTTCACAGCTACAGAATTTTACCTTGCTCTCTTCTTGCAGCTCTCTTCACATTCCTTAAAACTTCCCCAATTCCCTCACTCCACTTGCTATTCAAGCTGTCTTCTCTGCAGTTTCCAATGTCCCACCCAAACCACACGTTCTCTGAACATCTCATCATTCCTCAGTTCTTGCTATCTCTCTCTCTCTTCTCACCATCACCAACCCTGCATTCTTCTTTTTCTAAACCATGAATTCTTGCGATTTTTTGCATTCTCTACTTTTTATTACACGTGAAACCTATGTATTCTGGGATTGTAAATCCATGACAAGTGCATGGACTACCAAATTAAATTACAAAAATAAATCCATTATTAAGAGACAAAGCCCCTTTCTCCCCAGTCTCCTTATGGTAATCCAGTGTCCTCGCCACTCTGTATACCACAGTGGCACAGCTCTCTGCATGATCTTGTGTGCACTAAAATAAGACAAAGCAAGCTGAGAACACAGCAGAGATAGCACAATATTCTTTTGGACCCACAGAAGTTAGGTGGAAAAATTATTAAACCTTCAGCAGACTATTTCTGTGAGGCATGAGCTGTGTGAAATGAAATTCAGAAATGGAGTAACCCCACAGATAGTGGGGTTTGGGCCATATTACAATATATTAAAAAGCCAAAGGATCATCTTTCTCCAAAACACAGGGAAACATTAAAATTACCCTGGAAAATAATAGAACGGTGATTTTAAGTATCGTCTGTTAATGAGGGCTGTTTATGAGTCTGGAGAAACCAGTGTGAGGTATTATCAGAATCAGAAGGCTACTCACACATGCATCCCAAAAAACCCACAGATGTCTTTTCAGTTACTGCTGCATATAAAAACCATGTGCACATATATCTACACCTATCACTACAGTCATGTTCAAGAAGAACAAAAGAATTACAAGAGTACACGTCAGACAGTAGGAAGCCCATGGCCAAACTTACTTTTTCTGTAGATGTTATATTTGAGAATTTCCAGGAGAACCATGTAAGAAAGCAAATAAAGCCTACAAGGCACCATCATGTGCTATTTTTCTGTGCTAAGAGGCCTACAGATAACTCTTGCATAGAAAGTTATGCCAGAAGGAACAATAAAAATCTCTGTATATCAAAGTCACTAGTGTTCACACAGTACCTCTAAACTGAGCCCAATAACTTGTCCGACAACATATCTTTCAGAAGGTTGTCAGTCTGGATGTGAAAACATAACAAAGTTGTGAATCTTCATTTCTGTTGCTTATTTTTTAAAGTAAATTTTTAGTGCAAGATGTGTGTGCACTAAACAGTATCTGGGGTTTTGGAAGAGGAAGACCTTGGAATTTCCAGATGAAAGCAACAAACCAAACACCAAACAAAAAGCAGAAGAATCTGTCTTCTGAGAAAATTACTGAAGCTTGAGTATCTCTTTGGCATGGATGTGCCACCTTGCTCACTTTATGTCACTACATCTGTCCTGTGAGCTTATCAAAGCTTAGTCTGCCTATCTCTGGTAAACAAGTATTATAGCTTGACAATACAGCCTGGTAATTCCTCTGTCAAGGGGAGGGACATAATTTTGTTCGCCATTAAAGAAGTGCCCCCAATTTCTAGAATGGAAACTACAGGTGACAACTTCTGCTTCTCAGAAGGCGGATGAAAAGGTCATTTGTGCAGGAGACTTTTTTTTTCCCCCCTGACAAAATCAGCTAAGAATAAACACCTACCTATTGACTATGCCCTCTAGTAAATAAACCTCATTCTTTAACCCTTACTAGTAACATCATAAGCGTACATTTGTACTGTACCTAGAGCATACAACATGAGAAATAAAACACTTCACCCTTCCCCCCCACCTCCGCCTCGCCCCCGCCTTCTACCGTGCAAGGGAGAAGAGA
>VXBB01019078.1:127146-239629 GCA_013399915.1 Illadopsis cleaveri
GGGCACCGGGCGGGCACCGGGCGGGCACCGGGCGGGCGGCGCCTCTCCGGCCCCGAGCGAGCAGGAACAGGGGCAGGAGCTCCTTCCCTTCCTCCCTCTCTCTGCCCAGGCCTCTGTCCTGCTTGTGGTACCCGGGCACGACCTTCACGTTACATTATTTGTATTTTTCCCTAGCGGAGAATTTCTCCTTCTCCCACCGCTACCTGGGTTTCCTGGGGCTGGCAGCGATCAGGCAATACTTTAAATTCACGTTAGTAAAAAAATCGACGCCTTCAACTCCTTGTGTGGCACTGACAATACCCCCTCACATAATCTTGCCTAAGCTCTAACAACCGGTTTCAAACCCTTTTGACAGAAGCTTTCTTCGTCTTATAAATCAAATCTCACAGACTTGCTCCCCATGCCATCTCTCTGGTTTCTGAAGGCGGACATTTTCCCACTCTCACAAGCAGTCTTCTAAAGTTTTATTCTTTCTTTGTGTTAATAGTGTACCATTCAATTATGAAAACTTTATCAGAGCTCAAATTACACAGATCTTTTGCTGTGGGAATTCCACGTTTATAAATGTACCCCGTCTAAACAAGCCATTTTTAGGGTTGGTCTCTTCCAAAGTTATTAGACTGACAGCATTAAGAATAAATCTATCTCCTAATCATGAAGTTATTTCACTTGGAACTACTCATCGAAATAGTAGCTCTAATATATGGCTTCATATCTAACCTACAGCTATGTAGTATTAAAAATAACATTAAGGGGGATACTATCAGCAGGGTAACTCAACCATGGTCACAATAGCACCTTTCTCAAGGCTGGAATTGTCATTGAAATCCATTTTTTGTCTTTGTTAATTCATTGGAGGACTAACAGTGAAACGAATGTCATCTCTAGCAAGGGCACAGCATGCTGCAATTAGTGCCTTTTAAGACAGGAAAGAGAAACATGAAGGTGTAGTTCACCAGCGGATAACGCAGTAAACACCTTTGTCATTTCACAGAAGATGCCAGTTGCACACACACTTGCTGTTTTATGCAGTTTGTAGGGTTGGTTTCAACAGAACCTGTTGTTCAGACAGAGCAATGTAAGAAGCATCTTATCAGGTCTTGGTAATTCTTTATTATGTGGTTGCACTTGACACTCAAATTAGTGAAACAAAGGGCCAACTTGATGAATCATTGAAAGCAAATTATCTGTGGCTCTCCAAGGCTTCCTATAAGAGACTACAAAAGGCAGCTCATGCATTTTACAGTGCTGTTTCTCAACTACTAGCAAGCAGGTTGCTGGTGACTGACCTTTCTGAGCCTTTCATATATATTTTGCCGTGCCAAAGTGAAGCATCATTTTTATGATTTAGGCTCATGGCTGTATGTAAGACATCTGTTACACAGTATGTCTGACCAAATTCATTAAACTTACGGGGTTTGGTAGAATAGGCTGATTTAAAAATCTACTGATAAAGGAGACAAACTAAATTTTCTAATTTAATGCTTGACTTGAATAATGTCCAGCTTTCTGCTTGTCAAGTATTTAATTAGATTGCCATTTTGGTCATAGACCGTATTCTTGGCAGTCAAATGCTCACTGAAACAAATACAGTAGTGTAATGTAAATCCTACAGAGGTTTTTTGTAAGCACAGGACCTTTAAAAATCATCTGGAAAACAGCCCAGCTATTTAATTTAATTTTAAATTCCTATGAACTAATAGTTCTAGCTATCTGGAGGTTTGGGATTTTTAACACTATTGGAATCTGCATACATGTAAATATGAATCTGTATACCCAATAGCTAGATTTGCAAGGAGAAGAGCATAGGCTGCATTTGCAAGCATTTAATCAACTTGGAAATGAGCCAATACAGAAAACTTCTTCAAGTCCATTTGACTTTCTGCTTAAACCAATTTATTTTCTATGTGCAAGGGATAATGAACAATCCATGCATTTCTCTTCCTCTTCAAAGCTGGGGGTAAAGACAGATTAAAACATAAACAGCTGCTTTCCCTAGCCCAGGAGAAAAAGTGGCAGAGTGGTAGTGGGGCTTTTCAACCAAGTCTGATTGAGCTTTTTGTCTGCATGGAATGGTCTGGGTTGTCTCCTCTTCAAACTTACCCTTCCATTTTCATCTGTCTTGTAGCTACATGCTGACAAAATAGCCATATGGAATAAAATCTGCTTGTGGCAGCTTCAGGAGGACCTAAGATGCTAATGACAACATAAAAATCCATGCAGAGTGAGGAAACTGTGTAAGAAGTAGTGGTGCAGAGAGAGACAAACCTCTCAAAACTGACAATGGACTTGGAGCAACAGAGCTCTTTCACTAATTCCTAAATAAAACTGCTCAAATGGCAACTTCCCCTGAGATATCTGGATGAATGAAATAACTACCTCTTTGTAATGTATTTTAGCCTAGTTTGTCTTTCAGAGATTTCCTTAGATAGATATAAAGTAGCCCTGTCAAGCTATGGCTGATTTCTTATGAAATTCGTATGGAGATTATATAGCATAATTTACACCTTAATATTATGCACAATTATAAGCATACTTTCCACATGATGGTTGGCCTGCAATGAGTACCCAAGTGGAGGAGCCTCTATGCCAGTGCACCTCAGCAACTGATAGCCAAAATATTCAGTGGAATTTGAGATGAGGGCAATGGTTGGTGTTTCTGTTGGTGATCCAGCTGTTGTTTCCCCTATGTGCACTGTCTATTACCTGTATGATCTTGCTGTCCCTGTCTCCTTTCCACCGTGACCAGAGGCAGTGTTTGCACATGCAGTCAGTACACAGAATGCCTCTAAACTGGAAGCTGCAGCAACGCTTCAGCCTTGTCACCTCCCCAGAACAAAAGCGCAGACAGTCTTAAATGTTTAATTATTTTGTGACTCATTGAGACTCATTGATGGCAGTGTGGCTCCTTTGCTAGGGGAAAAAAAAAGAAAAAAAAGAGAAGATAATATTTTAGACAATTGATTTAAATCTGTGCCTAATTTTAAAGAGAATAAGAAAAAGGAAGTTTTTGTTTATCTACTACTGTTCACAAAAGAGTGAGAAGAAAAGGAATCTGGTGTGATATAAGTAGTTAAACTCTAGGTGAGTTCTGCATGTCACTCTGCAGGAGTGCTGAAAGCACTTAAATGCATTCCTATCACATTATGTGTATAAAGGTGTTTTTCAGAAAAATATTGGTGATAGAAGTGCTTAAAATAGATTGGAGGGGAGAGGTTAACTATATTGGGACCACGTTGATATCTTTATGCCTTTGAAATGCAGAATGTGAGTTACTAAAATTCAATAGGTGGGAAACATGAGAAAATATTTGTCAAATATTCAAAATTAATCTAAAAGTGACTCCTGCTAAGTTGCATCATTTTGACATTTCCATTATGTTCTGTGGTCTGTGAAGCCATGGATCTGTCTCCTCAGGAGCTGGGGCTCCTGGCCCTGCTGAAATAAACTCCAACAGCCATTTTATCTGTCTCTGCTTGCTGGGGCAAGACGCGCACTTGGAAGTATAAAGCTCCCACTTCTGCAGCCTCATGAGGTTTGAGCTTAAACCATGATCATTAGCATAGAACAGAATATTGCTTGTCCTGGGCCTGCAGCCAGTGACATTTGGGAGGATGGCTGGGAGTGCCACATTTCAGAGGAAAGAAGCAAGCTCTTTTTGACTGACTACCTAGAAACGCGAGACTAAAGGGGCTAAGGAGGTTGGGATATGATGGGAGTTTGTGTGGATTAATGGACAGCAGGGCAGTCAAAGGCATATAGGAAATGAAATGTATCACACTGATATCACCTCCATGTGTTGTTTTATTATTTATGTATATATGAAATTTTAACCTCTTTTTCTGAGAGAAAGGGCTGCATTTTTGCCTTGTGACACAACCAATGGAAAACATTCAGCAGCCAGCAAAGTAATGAGCCTACACTATAGATTTTTCAAACTGCCCAGTGATTCATGAAATGCTTCTCAAAACTGGAAATATGCATTGAGGATTGGTCAAAAAAGGTAGAAACAATATTATAGATCAGTCAATACTACCTCTCCTTTTATGAAAGCAGGCTGCCTTTGAACTTCTGACAGAAGCAAACAGTGATAGATGCATAAAAAAATGAAATATTGCATGGAAATAGAAGTGCAAATGAAAACAGGAGGGTGAAATAGTGAGATAAGATCTGCTGAATCTGCCAGTTTTCCCTTCTTATTTCTTTGTTTTCTTCCCAATCTAAATAAAGGTATTGGATGTTTCAGAAACAAAAGTCTAGCTCAACTGAACTGACTCATCTGCTTTAAAAACACACTGTTCTTCATTCTAATCACTTTTTCAGAAGTTAAACAAGACATATCCTGGAATATACAATGCACTCAAAATTCCTCATGCAAAGTCAGAAACTTTGAAGATTAAGAAATTAGCACAGAAGGCTTGAGATGGAGTTTACCCAGTACCACTTGTGGAAGCAAAACAGGCACGACCAGGAACTTCTTCGTGGCCTTATTGTTTTACTGTTCACTATCAAAACAAGAGAAGGAAGGCACATATTCTGTCTATAAACAGAGCACAGATTTAACACATGGACTAAAGGAACTCAGGACATCATTACTATGATTTGGTGCGAGATTGGATAAATTTAAATATGGGATATCTTTGCTGAATATACAAGACCCTGAGGGGATCCTGAGTGGCTCAGTTTTCTGTCTACATATGTTTGTTCCTTTAGAGAAAAAAAAACCTACACCAACAGGAAGCCAAAGTGTTAAATGAAGCAGAATTTCTAAACTTAAAAAGAAAAACATACCAAGCAAATATCAGACATGAAGCATTAGAGCAAAAAAGGAAGCAAAGAAGGATAAGTGCTCCTTATGGATTGGTTTGCAGTTCTTTGTGTATTATTAGGAAGTCGATAGAAAACTCGCATGCTATTTCTAACACAAACATCGCTTATGATGACAGGCTGAACAACAACTGTGGCAACAGGGGGATCCACTAGCATCCAACTGAAAAGACACAGTCACGGAATCAAGTAAAGTCCTTTAGTGACCAAGCTATACAGATCTTATGTTGGTAATAGCTACTGTTCTTATCTACAGGTTTAGAGGAATCATTTTTACTATTCACATAGTATATCACTATATATGCATATTTGTTAATTCAGAGCAGTAAGTCTGTTAATGTACACTGTCAGAGGAGTTGTCAGTGACTCTTGTCATAGCTCAGCAATTTCATGCTTGAGTCGTGTGTGCTCCTGAAATTATGTAGTGGCCAACTTTGTAATGCACAAAAATCTTCCGTTTCCCCAGCATACTCCAGAGACAGATAGATAAATAAAATCTTGGGGGGCTCACCATACTGCTGAGAGGTCCTGAATACTCTTGTTTCCCAAGGAAGTTGACAGAGGTGGAAGGAGGATCTCCGCATTCAGGTGAGCTGCCTGTTAAGATAGTGTTGGTTCTGGCCATTTGCAGAGCCAGATGGGGGCAGACCTCTGCTACCAGACACCCGAGATCTCAGGGTGGGTGCAGTCATTTGAAATTTATGGAAATGGTGACCATGTTTATGCAGCTTACTTGGTTAATTGCAATTGGACATGGAATCTGAACCTACAAGAGAGTACAGAGCAGCTATAAAATTTCCTGTGTCCAAATCAGGTCCTGCAAACCATCTCAAGGTTCTCTCAAGAGAAGACAACTCTTCTAGCCAGGCTAAGTGAGTATTGTAGGAACTAGCCTGAAACAGTGGGAGAGTTTCTTCACTGCAGTAGATACCTAACTGGATGCTTTAAACCAGCTGCTGAAACAGATGGATTGTTTTCCTTTGCAGCTTGCTGTGTCCTTGTTTAAACATTTCTGCCATATTATTGATATTTGTCACTCTTAAACAAATACAGAAAACAAGCCTTCTCTGTTCCACACAGGATAGACTTCATGGGTGTCTACTGGCATCCTTAAATCATGGATTACAGCAAATCCATGGCTACATATGCTCACTTTTCTTTCTAACACTTCAGGGCAGAGGACCAAGTTCAGCTCAGCTGCAGAGCTGGATCCAACATTTCCTGTAGCAGCTGTACCCTTCTTTCCTTGAATTGCTAATAATATATGTTATCACATCCCCTAGCCTGTGTCCTCCCCACCTGCCTCGTGGTTTTTATTCAAGTGACAGAACTTCAAAAAATCCTGTACTTTTCCAGTGATGAAATATATTTTATTCCAGGTGATGATTTTATGTCTATCCTCTCCCATAAACCACAGGGCAAGGAACATACTAACTGGAGTTTTGCCACACTACTTTTACTGCCATCTGATTATTTCCTTGGTGGGAATTGCATTTGGCCTCAAACACTCATATTTATCTATTAACTTTATTTTTCCTTTTTGTTTATGGTTTATTTTAGTTTGGATGGGATTAGTTTGATGCCTTTTCTGTTACAATAGTTTTGCATGGTATTTAATTTTATTTGTTACCAAAAGCCCCCAAATTCCATAAAGTTTGTTCAGTTTTGCATGTGCCTGGTACTTGAAACGTGAAGTTGGGCTCTGTAGAGCATGTGCTGTTTCTATCCTGACTTCAAATAAATGAGGCCTTAGGCCATTTATGGTTTAGACCATAAATTCAGATGTCAAAGGAACAGGTGGTAACGTGACACAAGCTGTTCTTGCTCATTGTATGAGCTTCCTCTGTTCAGTCTCCCAGCTCTTCATCTCTGTCACAATCCCGAGTCACTCCAGCAATGGTTCCTCCACTTTGGCGGGTTCAGTTTCTGTCCATTGATGAATGAGAGCTTCTCTGCTTCTAAGCAATATCAGTCTGGAAAACACGGAGCTTGGAATGTGAAAGCACGTCTCTTCTGGCACATTAACTCAGGCACAGAACCACAGCACTGCGACTGAAGCCTTCTGGGATGAAGCTGGCTCACATCACCCAGTCTGGAGCCTGTGCAGAGGAGCTCAGGTCCATCTGAACATCAGCTCCAACTCATGAGCAGTCTGCTGGGTTGAAGGACTGTGGGATGTGGTTCAAGAACTTGGAAACTGTAAAGAAGAACCAAAGCTTAGCAGAGAAGCAAATAAATGGGCATGATGTATTAGTATGAAATAATGTAATAGTTGCTCTGTGTTTGTTCAGTCACTGCTTTTGGAGATTTTTTTGGTATATATTTTAATATCCTGCTAGTAAGCAAACATGGACAGTGTTTCTTCCTAAGTGAGGAGAGAAGGAATTATGTACCAGTGTTGTTTGTGTAGCTGGCTCAGTTATTTTAATCAAACTGACTTTGTAAATTTCTTTGGATCCTCAAAATTTTTTTTCCTAAGGACTATTCATATTCAAGGATTGTCTACACACTAACTAGTCCTCACAAAATCTATGTGGCTTCATCCCTATTTCCAGAAGACTGTTGTGTAGTAAAGGTAAGGAATGTTGCTCACTCAACTCCAAGCTGTCACCTTATAGCTGTGAATATTCAGTACCTTGGGTATTGAAACCCACAAAGCCTAAAGTTGGGCACTGAAAATTAGGAGGCTGTTTCAGAAATCTGAACCTTCTTGACTTCCCAAACCCAAGAATTCTTATTTCTCAGCATCACCCGAGGATTGCTGCAGTAGCAACCTCTCCCATCTCAGCTTGAAAGGAGTTTCAAGCAGAATTGGGTGGGAAGTGACCTCACACAAATACTGGCTTAGAACATTACTTGACCCTGATTCTGCACATTTCTAGCTACCATAAGTTATGAAACCTCACAGTCTTTCCTGAATTACCATTAGCAGTTATCAAAAACTGATGAGACACATGGGAGACTAATGCTCATTGGAAAAAACCTGTTTTCTTCACTCTCACCAGAAAACAAAGACAGGCCATGCACAGGCTCATTTCATGAGAAGATGAGCCAGCCTCTATTAGCAAATGTTTCAGGCATATGGTCCAACTCTGGTATGCAGTTTCCTTTCCTCAGCCCTTTTGCTTTGTATTGCCTCTCTAGACAGCAAGGCACAAGGACCTAGAAGAAACCATGGAGACTTGAACTGGAAACCATGAACCAGGAGCCATGATCACTGCAGTGCTTTCAAATTACCTGTACTAATTGTTCCAACATGTTACACATACAGCTAACACCCAACAGAAACCGTTCTCAAATCCCCCCATCCTCATCTTCAACTAAAGCCATTTGAGCTTTTTTCTTTTATCTTTTTAAACTTTTCTTTGTCCAGCCATTGAGCAGCTGGACTAGGTCCTCCCTGGCTACTCTTCCCCACCATCTGCTCTACCACGTTTGTACCAAATCCATTCCATACAGAGCTCCATGATGTAGTTGGCTAATGACTGGTCTGCTTGGCAAGCTGCTTTTCAACAGAGCACGGAGTGACTGCTAGCAGAGCTCCTTGTCTGTAGCTATATTATTACAGCATGTCTTTCTGATTAATTAGAAATGCAGTACTGTAAGTTTTATTTTCACAGTCTGGATATTATTAACTAACATGCAGAAGAAAGACTGCTCTCTTCACAGCTTTACATATTTGAAGGGTGAGAGAGGAAGGAGAAGGGATTAGAGGAGGGTGGAAAGAGTATATGCAGCAAATACAGAAACAGTCCAGGTTGGAAAGCATTTTGAAGGATGTGTCAGGGATAAACAATGTCTTGGCATCACAGACAGTCAAGAAGTCAATCAAAACATTATGAAAATAGTAAGTCTGATCTGCACAGTTTCACTCACATAAACAGAAAAGAAATCTGTGTGGTCTAAAGCTGCCCATGGCTGCTGACATTTCAAGCCACCTAATCAGGATTTAGAAGTTGAAGATGGTACACAGAAAGTATGGTATGCAATGGATGCTCCCTGATCATACCTAATATTAGTGAAATATCATTTCTGAATGTTAATAAAGAAGTGGTGTAAAGGGAAATAACATCTTTGTTTCCCTTTGCCTGGAGCTCAAGATCCATGAAAAGGCAGGCTATTTATTCAAATCTGTGTGATTAAAATATATTCCTAAACTCAAACCTAAGTATTTCTATATAAAGATATTACTGCTCAGCATGCTGGGCTGTCTTGAAAATACAGCTCTGGATCTAAGCTGGATCTTTGCCTTATCTTTTATCTCACCCAAAGCTGCTTACTCTTTGTGTACACGTGGCCTGACCTATTACTTTTATAGTCTATTGCTATTGAATTGTTCATAAATCTTGTAATCATTAGATAAGGTTAGCCTTCACATTTCAAAAGGGGAACCTTTCTTTCTTTTTTTTTTTTTTTTTTTTTTTTTTTTTTTTTTTGCCAGCTGATGTTGGCTGTTTTTTTCATCTTTGTAACACTACATTATGCAAACCAGGTGCTGACCAGCAGATACTTCCCCTACTGCAGGGTGCTGATTCTGGCAACATTGAAACAGACTGAAACACATAGCAATATAGGTTATATAGATCCATTTTATTCCTAAATGCAGGTATTAACAAATTGGCAAAGTTATTGGCCAGTTGACTCAAAGTATAAGCATTAAAATAATTCATCCTGAACAATGCGTGGTTTTATTTTATGTTTAGTACAGTAGGTTCACCTGCATGAATTTGCTGTGCTTGTTTAATATCCTCTTTAAGATGAAAAATGATGCCAGTCCTGTGGTAATAGCATCTTTTGACACTGAGAAAGCATTTCACTGGATTGAATGACAGTTTCTCTTTACTATGATGGAAATTTTAAAATTTGCTGTAAATGTATTGCATCAGTTACTGTTCTGAGCAAGGATGCATACTAATGTCACAATACTATCTCAATTTTGACTTTCGAGGGAGACTAGTCAAGGGTGCCCACTTTCAGAGCTATTTTTGCTAATAGAAGCAAACCAGTCTTCAAAATATTGGGGAGACTGGGTGGAGACTCTAAAATAGACTGTGTTAGAGCTGAGAGCTTGTATTTGCAGAACTGCTCTTAAAATGGTGTCCCATTTTGTTAAGTATTAGTAAACCTTTGGAGACTCTAAAGCAGAGTCTGCAGGGAACTATGGCTTCTAAACTACTTTCAAAATATGCAGCAGATTAGGATTCAGCTAAAAAGTTTGGAACTGAAGTCATGATAACTGTGGAACTACTCTAAGTCCCTCACTAACAGCAAAACTGAAAACTCGCAAGTCTGAGGACCTTCACAATGGCCTGCATGGGGTGCAATGGGGCTTCAAATGAAAAAAAATACTTCACTTCAGACTTGGATTTTCACATGAAATTGTGAAGGAAGAATTCTTTAGAAGCATTATGGACTGCTCTCCCATGCTGTGATCACTGGGGGGATGTAAGGAAAAATGTCTCCTCCCGTCGCAGTAAGATATATCACCATGAAGATAACGGACAAATCCTTATGAACTCTCAAAAGGCTAGACAATTTTTTTATTACATTTCTTCAGTGTCCTGAAAGAGTCAGAAGTACACCAGCAGTATTAGGATGAATAAGCCTTAGGCTCTACAAACAGAAAGGGAACACCTTCAGTCAAACCAAGCATCACGTGAGCAACTGTGGCCCAGGTCCTTCCTCCATTCCTTAGCTTTCTGCTTCCCCACATTAAATATAAGAACCCTCTTCTGTGATATTTTAGACTTTTTCTGTACTGCTTTCTTGCATCAATAATGCTGAGAGAACATCCTATTCCACAGGTACTCTCCAGTGCACATCAACCCTTACCTGAGTCTTTCCCATCCCTAGTTGCTGTTCTCTCATGCACCAGATGAGCCTGGAACTTCTTGCAGACAGGTGTTGGCAGAGATCCTTCCACTGCCAGCTCACTTAGAGCCATAACCTGTAACCCCCCACCAGTCTCAGTGCTACACATTTGGGAAGTTAGAATTAGTCCCTATGGCAACAGGGAAATAAATCTGCAAAGTCCAGGTGAAATGCTGAGAGGTACCTGAGATGAAACTCACTAAGCAGCTGGTTCCCATTTATCAGAGGCTTCTGCAATTAAGTGTAATCAGATCATCATTCCCACTATGAAAAAGATTGTTGGTAACACTGCATGGCCAAAGAAATACGTTTCTTGGGTGGAATGTAATCCTTATTGTAGTACATAGGAGAACCACATAAGGTGATGAGACATTTAGTGGGCCCTGAAATCAGCATTGTGTAACTGCTGTTTGTTCTTGCTCACCTTTGCCTCTCAGTAGCATGGTAAACTAAGGTATCCTGAAGGAAAACCTGTCTAAAATGCTTAAATACTAATCTTCCATTCTCTTGCCATAAATAATGTTGCAACTGAAGGCACTTTTTGAAAATTAATTACTCGTATTTTCCTCTGAAGTTATTTGTATTTATGTACTTGTTACAGGTTCAAATACACTGTGATCTAAATTAAATATACATCAAGTCAAACATTTAGGTATAAGGCTCTCTAGTTACAAAAACTGAGGTTTCAGTAACTGCTTAGAAGTTAAATACAAAATCAGTAAATAAAATTCAACAAATGTAAATTGAAAGGCAAAATGAACTCATTCTGATGAGTTAATATAATTCCCTTATGGAATGCTGGTTTCCATACTATAATTAATTTTAAACACTAAACCAGTATGTCTGGGTTTTGATAATTATAAAAATGCATTCATCCATGTCCTTGAAAATTATTAATATTTATCATAAGAAATATCCTGTAGACATTAAGAATCAAGGGAGACAGTGTTTCCAGCAAATTCTTAAACAGCTTTACTAAAACAATAATGGAGTTTTAAATACTTGTGAGTCCAAACTAGAGAGACATATAGGGCTAAATCCTCAAGCCTCCTTCCTAACATCTACCTCATAAATCACTCAGGCAGAACTTGCACTGAATCTCAAAATCCAAGATTTCAAGACTAAGTATCCCACGTGCTTACTTCATTCCTGTTCCACTCCAGGGAGCCAAGAGTATCAAGTGTTCTAAAGGGATGAAGCCATAATGATTTTATAAAAAGATTATGGAAGCTCCTGTAGTTCTCTTTCCTTTCAGGGTTAGCTTCAGTGATAAGGAAACTGCATCATGACACTTTTGAGTAACTTCTCTGACATTTCAGCAACACTGATTATCTATAGTTCTGTTCATGGATATTTTTAAGCCTCTCAGCACATTTGGACCTAAAGCTTCACACTTGTAGGAACTCAAACTCATCATCAGTAGCAGTAAGATGCTTCCCTTAAGTCAGCAGGAGTCAGTGGGGGGTTTGCTGCATAGAAGTTGCTGGATCAGATGTCTGCAATCTAGTTACATGTTGGCTTATAGTTACGATAAACCTGAAAAGCAGAAACTGGAACCAAATATGAGTCAAAGCATTTTGCGGTTTAAAAAAATTACGTTCCATTTTAGTTTCTTTTCCATTTAAAAAAACCCCGAGCCCATATATCTCACTAATTACTGAAATGAAATTTGACCAGAATGTGCTTTTCTTCAAAATATACCCCAATCCAAAGGCAGGAAATAGCAATTTCATGGAACAGATGATTCTAACATACACACTAACGTATGTGTGTATCTCTATGTATACATATGTGAGTATAGATACCAAACTTTCCTTGGTTGATAGGTTAGCTCTTAAACTTTAGATAATTTGTTTGAGAGAGAAAGCAGAAACTCACCCACAATAGCAGCAAGGATTACAATAGCAATGATGAGTAAAACCCAATGTCCCCTTCCAAAATTATAGGCAAATATCAGTTTACATTTTCATAAATTGGTGGGAAACAACTGTCATCTCCACAGATTAGGAAAGGGAGCTGCCTCCTGGTTGGAATGTTAGGAAATCTTTACAACAGTTTGTGGCTAATTTCTGCAACAGACTGAAGGAACTGGGTTTTCAGAAGATACCCGGAGTTTTTCCATTTTGCTAAAGCTGAGCTGCTGAGCTCTGTTTGTGATGGAGGCTGTGAAAACACAGAGGACCAGAGGAGACAGAGCTAGATAAGAAATGTCCTATCTCTACTCAATAATTAAAGGAGGCGGGAGCGCAGCGATGTCAGTACAGACAGATGTGCATCACTCCCTGTGCAGTGATGATGCAGCAACCTGTGCTCCCACAATGCAAATTAACTTTCTGCTGTTTCATGTGCCAATGGAAAGACTCCAACCAGCAAGTTAGATAACATGCTAAATATAGGCTGACAAAAGAAACCATGAGATTTACATTAGTCCAGAAGTACAGGATAACCATTGTGGTGCAAAACAAATGGAACAGCTGCTGATGTTTTAAGGATGAGAAGTTCTTACCTCTGAAAGTGAAGTTTTAACTGGTTTGCCCTCTTTGACATTCCCAATTTTGTTCACCTTGCTGACCACCGAGAGAGGAGTGAAAAGGGTTGGAGTGTGTGATTGTAGGATGCTATTTTTTTATGTCAGCATTCTTCATTATTGAGTTGGCTGTTTATGCTGCTGGTGTGTAATGTTGTGAAGCAGATGAGCTGGTAAAGTATGAAGGGTATTCTACAACCTTTGCTGTACTTTGAATTACCGTACAGTAACTTACAGTTCAGAAAGGCTGCTCTGAGCAAAACCAAAATACAATAACATAAACTCCATTAGGAACTGATGCACTAGGGTTGTTCTTGGAGGAGGGCAAAATGGTCTAATTAATAGTTGTTGCATTAAACTCATGCTGCAGTTGCAGTGATGACACAGATAATATTGATGGCATTGAAGATAGGGTTTAGTTTAGAATGGAAATGAGCAGAGTATTCATCTTGAACTGCATATTGCTGTAGGCAGTGGAAGGCCTCAGAGCTTCTTTGTTTTGTTGTTCTGCTGTTCAGCTGCTTTTCTTTGATAGTGCAGCTCCAAGCTATTAATATATATATTTACTCAGGACAGAGCTTGTTCATTTCACTGAAGCCCCACAGCTGATATTTGGCTGTACTGAAGAATAAGCATTTATTGGATTTCATTCCTGCTGTTTGGTTTTTCAGGGACAGCTACATATAGGTGGATAGTTATCTAAGGGGGTCTCCCAACTTCTTTATAATTTTTATAAAATATTTCTCTCTCTTCTTTGGCTTGTGAAAGCTGTTGGCAGCAGGGAATGCCAACTCCTGCATTCTGAGATAAGGTTTCATTCTCATCAGTATTTGGTCTCCATTCAGACTCCTGTTGATATGTTCTTTCTTTCCCTTTACTGTCTGTTTGGCTTATGTTATTGTTCAGAAATAAACACATCACAGTTTTCCAGTAACCAAGCTGATTTATGTAGGTAGATGAGCTCTTCATCAAATGTCAGGGTCAGTATAGCTCCTGCCCACTCAGATATTAATGCCCACTGTCTCACAAACACCATTTATTAATATGAAATGTCAAATCCCAGAACTGAAACAAAAATGACTGAATAGGCCAAAACCTAGCAAACCATCCAGAGCTTGGAATATATCTTGGGAATTCATCACAATAACTGACACCCAAAAGCACTTTTATTCTGAATGGGTCATGCCATACAACTAAGATCAAGACAGCCCTGTGATCAAAAGAAAAGAGTCAGATTTACATATACTGGATAAAAACCTTTTTTGTACCATTGAATTTGGTGGCAAAATTATTCCTGCCAAAGAAAGATTAATTTCCTTGCCTTTATCCAGACTTCATTCACCTATCATGTAAACTTCAAGGTTGCAAGTGCTATCCCAGGTGGGGCAGAGTTGCAACCAAGCATCCTAGGAGTTTACTCCAGTAAAAAAACTCTCAAATACCTAGTTGGATAAGTCTGCCACACAAAGAGTGTGCCAAGCCTCCAGATACACTGTATAAAACAGCTAGAGCATCCATTCAACCAGTCATGTGCAGATTTAGTAATTAAAGGATAGTCCTCTGGCGAAGAACTGGTGTAAAATCTCTGAACTTTCCACTTCAGAACAACAAGAAATTGGTATCCACTTCAAATACCTCCCTGACTTCAGGAATGGTCTCTTGTGATAGAGGACAGCCTTTCTGCTCCCTCAGTGGCAGTAAAATGCTGGGTCATTAGGTGTTGAAACTTCTCTCAGTGAGTCTTATCTGTTGCCTCAGGAGCATACTTATTACTTGCTTTGTTTATGTTTTAATTTACTTTCCCTAAAGATAACACTTCAAAGCAGCAATTAATATTCTTGTAACCTCTTTACTGGTTCATCTTAACACCTGTTCATACATTTACAAAGAGAAATTCTGCATAAGGAAGACAGCAAATGTAGGAAGTATTGTAGAGGCCTTGACATATTCCCAGCCTTTAGCATTAATTTCAATGTTTAGTATGAGGAATAATTTTAGGTTTTGGTGATTCTAGGATATGAATTTGTATGATGGCTTAAACAAGTTATCAGCTTGGTCTTGATCTACATCCTAAAATCTCTTAGTTCAGAGCTGTTGATAGCACAGCTGACTGCTCCATTTCACCAGTAATAATGTGTCACAGAGCCCAAAATTTTTCCTTTTCCAGGACCTTTCTCTGCTGTTCCCTGGATTTTGTAATGAAAACTTTTCCATGCATTTGCCAAGCTTGTCCAACTGTTGGCATAGATTGAAAACAGTTATGACTGTAGCTGAGAACACACTAGAGCAATAGAAGCAGAGCACTGAACACTTCCCTTTCCAAAAAGCCATGATTTCCATGGTTGTCTTGGTTTGTAAGGTCCAGTCCCAAATTACTGTGTACAGGAGAGCATCTCTATCCCAGATTTTCAAGATTCTCAGCAAATGTCAATCTACTTACAGCCACCAACTCCAGAGCAGCTACTAAAGCAAGCCTTAGAGCTGCTTCTGCTATTTGCTTTCCCCAGAGTAAAGAAGGGTTGTTTTTCATTAGCATTTCTGTCAGTACCATGCCTCACCACGTATAGTCTTACACTGATATGTTAATATGTGGTCATTTGTTCATGATTTGGATTAGGAATAGCTGGCAGGTGTTCAGTCTGGATTCACCCATTTCTACAGAGGAAGTTATTTGGTTTGCATTTATAGGATTTATAGGATTACAGCTGAAATCAGACCTGGATCCAGGAAGTTTTATTGTCTCTGATCAATAAGCAAGGAACAGGGGTAATATTGTTCATGTAATATGGACACAATATGTCCATAAGACATTGGAATAGCATTCAAACAAGGAATCACAAATCTAGTTTGCTGGGAGGTACCATTTACCAACTGAATCTCTGTTTAATTCTTTAGTTTAACCAAACTGGGGATAAGTCCTCTCACCTGCCCTATATAAATGAGAATGATATTTTACTTGGTACAGGATTTACAGAATAATAATATCTTATACTAAGACAAAGTTTATGAAAGCCAAAGAAGTATGTAACAGATTATGTTAGACCTTTAAGGACCTATGTTCCCTCTCAAGATCTGTGGAGAAGAGGTGCTGAAATTTGATCTCCTACTCTGACATTCTATGACTGAAATAACCTTCAGACTCGCCAAAGCTTCCTCTTATGTGGGAATCAACAGAAGGGAAATATTCTTGCATTTTTAACAGAAAGCTTCATTACCCTAATTTTGTTAATTGGTTACTAAACAGCTTACCCTAACCCTTCATTCCAAGTCTACATCTGCTCTCATTTTTCATTGTATCTTAGTATTTTATACCGTATTTATTTTCTTTTTTCTTTTTTTTTTTTTAAGTGGGTATCAATGTACCTAAGGCTATTTTGCTGTACACACTCCTGCTTCACTGCATTTTACCTTTCTGTGGACTACATAACACTTGTTTGCAAAATAAGCTTCATGAGTCCATTACTGCATTCAACAGCATTTTCCCCCTCTCTTCTGCTACCCCATGCAGGGTGCCCATTCTGTCTGGCTGAAGTAAATGCAGCAAAGCCAAGTCTACCAGATAGCAATTGGTATTTTGTTTGACCTTGCTGGGACAAGTGGTGATCTGTGTTATCTGCATATTAAAAGCATCCTTTAGGGTCAAAAACTGGCCATTAGAAAGCAAGGATGAGTAAGAATGCATGAAAGTTGTCCCCAAATCAAATACTTTCTAGAACTGCATCAGCTTTAATGAGAAATGGCAGCTCACGGCACCCCACACATCTTTTTATTCTGTCAAACATAAATGCACAGGAATGTATAGGACATGATTGGCAAGTGCAACCACCAGATCAGCCAAAAAATTTGTGCACCTTGCCAGAAAAATGCCAGTCAGATTGGGCAGTACAGACGCTGACTCTGGCCTTGGCACCTTTGAGCAGTTTACCTTTGCCCTGCTAATAAATGGCAAAACACAATTGCGTTTTGGTTTACCAACATATGGTCAGAACAGCATTATCTCAGTCCTTGAAAAGAAGAATCACTCTTCTTTTTACTTCCCCTTTCTTCTCCAATTTTTTCTCATATTCCTAGAAAACTAATTTCATGTTCTCCTCCCTATGCAGCCAGTAGTATGTTCTTCTGTTACCAGTTATGAGTGATGTTCTGTGCACTGGAGTGCACAACCTGTTTTAATGAGCTCTGGCAGAACATCAGACTCATTCCCCCGCCCCCTGTCTAATTACAACCTGCCATTTGTGTTACTCTGGTTCAGGATCTATCAGCAGATCTATTGGATACACTTATTTCTAGGGATTTATAAATAAGCAATTACAATGAGCTTAACAATGACTGAAGAATGGCATACAGCTGCAATGTTTTTGGATCCTTTCTACACTGTTTATCCCATTGGCTTAAGATGTTTTTGAGGTCTATGCAAAGAGCAAAGTTTCCTGCAATTAATGTATGCTGTCAATTAATTCATTTTTGAATTGATTATTTGAAGTAAAGTTGTGAAACTCTTTGGTGACAAAACAATTTGCAAAGTTTCACCCATAGTTCAAGGTCCTCATCCTGCAAGGACAAATACACATATTTTACTTGCTGCAATTTAGGAGACATATTTATATCTAAAGGATGACTGATGTGCTTAAGAGTCAAGCCTGATGAAAGTCTTCAGCAGACGTCGATCTGCTGTAATAGGCTGAAGCTACTTTTGGCTCCCAAATATTGATAAATTAGTTTAAAACAAAGCATTTGAAAATTACTTTGGGTTCTACTCATCTGCCAGCCGTGATTTTTTTCAGATCCTCACAGAAGGATATAGGATATATATCTAAGAATTTTGTATGTAGACCAGCCAGAGACATAAATTGCCACAGAAAAATGACATTCTGATGATTAAGGACAAGTCTTTGCTATCCTTTTCTAATTTTTCTGAACTAAAGAGGAATTTTGCTGGATAAAAATCTGCATATGACTCAATCAACATGGTGCTCAACTTGCTTTTGAATTTTCTAAGGCTTTATGGATAGAAATACATAGACAGACATACATATGTGTGTACAAAAAAATGCTGGTTTGATTTTCTAAGCTGTCAGTCATTCTCTAACAACTGTAGACTGTAATCCAGGACAAAATCAAAACATACCCTCTCTGCCTGCAGAGATGGGTCATAAAGGTTTTAGGGTTATAAAGCCATCAGCTTACACACTAATCAGATCTTAAAATATTTGCTGTCTCTTTAGTAGGATTGACTTAAGGTCCACTCAAGAGATTTGGAAAATAAAGGTATCAGTCTTCACAGTTGTTACCTTGCTTTAATACAGGAATGAGTCATTTACTTTGCTTATTCCTGTAGTAGAACACAGTTCAAATTTCCTACAAATCAATCTCAACTTCACCTGGTTACTAAGCAGACAACTGTAGCACTTTTTTTTTAGTCCACTCTCTTGGTAATTTTGTGGCCTGAGCCCAAACCTGGGGCTCCCATCAAGCCCCAGGAAGAAAACTAAAGATGACTGAACAAATAAAACATGTAGGAGCAAATGCAGATCTGCAATTCCTACTACCCACTTATGTCTGGCTTGACTGAATGGCCCAAGTATCATTGCAGTACAAAGAAAATTAAATTAAATATTTCATTTAAATTCTACACCTGAGATTTCCTTACTGTTATGCCAAGAGTATACAATAAAGACAGTACTTGCTCTTTTTTTCTTTCTACATAGTTATCAATAGAGCAAAATTGATAATCTGAAGAAAGAGAAGCTTTATAGGAAGTCACAAAAAAATTATTATTGCAAGTCCACTTCACTCCATGCAACTATTTAATATGCTTTTTGCTTTTTTTTCTGTATTGCATTTTCAAATCTCTGCTTTGTTCTCTGAACACTGCATGCCATGGCCCATGGGCTGACTTTGTCTGTGCCCAATATCTCCTGCTTTCATCCTTTCATCTACAGAGCTTTTCTGGCTCTGTTGTCTGGAACGTATTCCTCAAGGGCTGGTTCAAGAGTGGATGGTGGGGTATTACTTCCCTTGCCCAACACAAATGGATCTTCTCATAAGACAATGCACAGGCAGTATCTGTGCTGTTTGTCAGTCTTCCTTTGCGTTTGTAAATCAAAATGTAATTTAGTTAATAGGTTTCCCCTTGTATGCCAATTTACATTTCTACAGCTTAATATATTCCATACATTAAAAGGTTGAAGGGGCAGATTTCAATTTCAAACTGTGGCTACTGTTTTACAAGTGAAGGCTGCAATAGCTGTAAAATCCCAGTTTGCAGAAGTACTGTAGGTGTTAATTTTGCAGACAATGGTATAATGGTAAACACAGATGTAATAAGAAATACTATTAAATCATTCTAAATTAAAAGTAGAGGAGTTCCATTTACCTGCATCTACCTATGACTGCATCAGTATCTGATGACATATACCTCTGCGTCTTATGGTTTCACCTTTTTTGTTGCCTTTTGTTGTTGTCTTTCACAGATCCCTAATACAAATAAAAACTTTACTCTTTAAACCACTCAGTCATGAACTGCTACATCTACAGTACCAACAAATTCCAGGTTTTATTAGCTGGGACTGCTATATCTTGTTTTCTGCACAACTGACTGGCATTGTTTGACTAAAGGGACTGCAGGTACTAAAAAGGTGGTGGTTCAAATTTGAGGAGGACATTCAGAATCTGTTGATTTTGTCAAACTTTATTCTCCAGTTTCATTATACTTCGCAGAAGTCACTTGAAGTAGGATGCATATTGGCCACAGACAATGATTTTTTTTATTACTATTATTTATAGGTTACTTCATTTCATTCAATCTTCCAGTATTTCTGCTCTCAATAACCTGAACTAATATAATGTCAGAGTTCCTATAGACCTGGGATTTTCTGCAAGCCTTTATGACTCTAAACATGACTTTTACCTGGCACTCACTTTTCCTATGTAGAAAGCAGAAATAACAGGCTTTATGGGAATGGTGTATGGATAGACAAATTTAATGGCTGTGAGACATTCCAGAACTGTTGAGAGGTGGCCACAGAAGAATTCTGGTAAAATCTGTAACACTAAAGGGTGTAACACTAATGGAGTGACCCAGTGAGGGTCATAGTAACCATATACAGGAACACTTTGAGCTGGCTGAACACTTGTGCACGGCCAGTGTGAATTAACGACCAGCCTTGTTCTCCATTTGGTTTTCTGGTTGCTGCTCCTTTTAGAAACAGTGTGAAAAATGCAAAGAGAGGTTCAGGTTCCCTGTTTGACACCTGCCAAAGGAGTAATTCTTCATACTACTTTTACTTGCATCCTATTATCCATGTCAACAAAACAGTGATGACTAAAATGAGCTCCAGTGTGGTTTTGGAGTATCTCTCTCCTGACCTCTATATACAAGTAATAATTTCTAGGGCTGGTCATTGTTTCTGAATACATACAGAAGGCTGTATAAGGCCTGGGTGTAGCTCCTTTGTATTTGCAAGTTGGCAAAATAATGGAGTTTAAATCTGAAAATTAAGGCATACAAGAGACAATTTCATGAGTCATAAAAGTAAAGATTCTAGACAAAGACTGTTCAACATGGATCTAACCTTCATTACTGTAATTTTCCATACTATGAGCCGATGCTAAATAATAGAGATGCTCCCTGGTAGTGCCCATTAGTCCTTTGGCGCATGCTAAAGAATGGATTCCTAGAGTGGTAGATATTGAAGTTCAAGGATGCTGAGACTACTGAAAGGCATCAGAATACAATATAATCCTGCTGATAAAGGAAGGAAAATGCCAAGCAGCCAGTACAGCTTCCCAAATGTCTACTCAAAGAATGGAAGGCAGCAAGAATGTTCTGGAAATTGAAAGAATTATATATAAATGAGCAGAACTGGACAAAGATAAGAGCAAATGAATGTGCACTGAGGTAATTTTGGTACAAGAAGAAACAGTGAACAAAAGAATATTTGAAGATACCAAAAAGAAAAAGTACACAAATGAGAAATTAGACCAGGTAATAAATGATCAGGAGGATTATCCTACTAATGATTCAAAACTCGGCTGAGCTGCCCACACTGTGGGTTTGGGGTTCTTTTTTTTCTTTTTTTCCAAGTTTGGCCTGTAAAAAAGAGAAACGAGGAAAGGTGGTGTGGATAGTTAAGAAGAAAGAAAATCTGTTATATCACTATGCCTGGCTCAGGAGCCCCATGTTTTACCATCCTTCCCTATGGCCGACTCAGCTGGAGACAGGCATGTTTTCCCCAGATCTCTGCCTTCACTTCAGGGAAAGTTTGCTGAACCCAAAAAGTTTCAATGAACTGTTATTATCAATGAAATTTGACTTCAATGTATTCATTTCTACAACAAGCAAGACTAACATTTACAAGAGGGATCCTGAGGCTGGCTGGGTAAAATAAGGAGTTTGTATCAAGACAGTCTTCTCTGATTCAGTTTCTATTGCTTTAATTCTAAGAGGTGGGAACAGAACTGTGCATGGAGATACATGACTATAGGGAGTTGGACAGGGCCTTATGAGGAGTTCTCCTTAATCTGAGACAGAAGAGGTAATGGTTGGCCTATTTTCTTTTCCCAAAATCCTCTGCAAAAGCTTGTAAAACTTCCAGAGGTAGTCTGGCCCCAACTCTTCTCCTATAAATCAAAATGATTTCCTAACATCAGAACAACACCATGTGTTTCAAACAGTCTATTTCTTTCTTTTTATTGTCAGTACAAACAGGGAAGTAAAACCCCCATATCATTGTCTTTTTCATAACAACATTTCTTGCAGGTAATTATTACATTCAGCTGCTTCTTTAGCAATAAATTCCATCAACCTTTCATTTCTAAACCTTGTGTTCTTGCTGGCATTCTCTCAGTTTTCTCCGAACTGTCCACACTTCTAAGTGTGAGGTTGAAATTAGAGTACCGTGGTCCTGGAGAGCCCCAGGAGCACTAAAAATCATGGCAGAATTAGATCACATTCCTGTTCCACACTCCAGAATAGCATTTGCTTTCCTTTTCATCCAACATCACATTTGTGGAGTGATTCCTGTTCAGTTTATGGCCAGATAATTATCTGCAGTGATTTTGCACAGCTAATCAATTCACAGTGTGTTGGTGTTTCCATCTAGAGATCTGTCTCTATTGGATGTCACCTTACTGATTTCAGAATGTTTATCCAACATTTGGCAATGTTTTTCCATTTTCAGTTTTAATCTCCTCCTTACAGACCCTCCCAACCTTTTGTTCTGATCGACACTGAATTTTTTTGTTTGTTTTATCCTCTGTTTCACAATCTCAATCAATAGCAAAATGCTTATAAAACCAGACACAGGAAAGATCGTTCTGGGATTGCACTTGCTTTGTGTTTAGAGTTTCATGTATCAACAGACTTAAAAGATATCTCTCACAAAATCTTATTAAAAATGTATTGAAATTATCTCAGATGTGATCACTGTTTTAGCAACAGAAAGAAAAAATTGCCACAAACAGGGGGCCAGAATGCTTTCACAGTCAGAATGTAAAGGAAGCAGAAAATTAAATATTTAATGTGTTTCATATATCAGCATATAATTTCTTATTAGATTTGCCAGTTTTATATTTTAGTCAAAGAATAATCATACAAAAAACAGTCTTAAATGTTAGAAATATGAGAAAAATATTAAGAATTAAATCCTTCCTCCAAAAATCCAAATCACGCTTTGTTATGCACTGCAATTCCATAGAAAGGACACACTGGAAAGTCCAAAGAGAGAGCCAAGCATGGTAAATTAAACCTTACAATGAAAATCTGACGAAGCCAAAACAGTAACTGGCTCTGTGTTGTAGAAATATTGTATTGCAGCCCAATGAGGTGATAATCTCTCCCCCTGTGGCTTTGGTGACACTGCACATGGAATTCTGTACACAGCTTTTGGCACTTAAATTCTGGAAAGGTGTGAGTGAGCTAAACATAATTCAGAAAAAAATCTGAGAGGGTGTGTAGATTAGAGAGGATGCTTTTGAAGAAGGATTAAAAGAACTGTTAAGATTTACTAAAGAAAAGCTATAGGGAATATTATAACATCTACAAACATCTACATTTGATAAGGAAGAAGCGATTTTTTTCAGTTATAAAATGGATTGCAATAATGAATTACAAAATGAAGACAAAAAACCAAACATAACCAGAATATTAGAAGGTGCTTCCCAAGTCTGTGGCCAATGTATGTGTTTATTGCAAATAAAAGAAACTTTGATCAGTAGCAGAACTTGCTGAAAAACTCAGTGAAAGTCAGGAAATGAATGTCATCTTCATGAACTTTCTGAACACATGATAGAGTGTCATCTCACTTTCATCCAGCTTCCTAACTCAATGTCATCAGAAACTAGACTCCAGGTACAGTTTGGAGTATGGAGTTTAAAAAACAGGATCTCTTAGTAAACCTTTCCAGAAGACAGTGAAATACGATCAAGTCAGGCAAAACTGCTATTAAAGATATTTCTCAGACTTAATGAATAATCATTGCTCACTACTTGTTAAGAAGCAAATGGAATTTTAGTTGTGTTCTTGTCTGAGCAGCTGAGTTGCAAGGGGGAAGTTACCCAAGGAAAAAAGTAGTGTCCTGGTCACATGGATGACACAATTAGATTGGATTCTATTAGATTACTAGGAATCATAGAAAGATGCAACTTGAAATAAAAAACATCCTACCAAATAAATGAGAAATGGAACTTATAAATCTGTGCATTATATCCCTTTCTTCCTCCTGTAAGTGATCCTACTTTGTAGGTGAGATAGAGGTCAACTGGGGCAAGCCATGTATTTTGATATCCATTATAGCTTTAATTATTGCACCCTAAGAGTGTCAGGTAAACCAAAAAGGGGACAAGGACCAATGAATTGATAATCTTAATAGGTTACAAGGGTTAACATGAGCCCCAGCAAGCAGCCCCAATAGAGGGAGATGGGCCACAGGTGACACAAGGCCATTCTGCCACAGGGATTTTCAGAAGTGATAGAATGGGCCCCACATTAGTATACAAAGGTTTGGTATCGTTATTTTAGTCAGGGTAACAGGGTGCAGCCTCTTGGGCCACTCTCACCAAGAGTAAAACAATTGCAAGTATTTGTTGCCTTCAAGATTTGGCCTTGGGTAAAAGAAACAATGACTTAAGTAATTAATTAGGACTTAAACAGGATGCTCAGAGAATGTCTAAAATTGGTTAAACAAGAGAAAAGTCCTTTGACTAATACACATAAATCCTCTTTTTCTATGAAAGTCACTTCTTAGTATTTCCATTGTTTCTACCACAATGTGGTTTTTTTCAAAAACACAGCTCATATCTGGTTTTATTACCTAAATCAGACTATGAAAAGATATATGTTTAACTGTAGTCCATATATATTTATTGATTTTTTTAAAAAAACCCTATCCTGTGATTTATTTTTAAATAACTAGCTTGTCATAGTTCTGTAGAGGCTCACCCAATTTATTGACAGACATTTTCCCAAAAAACCTAAACAGAGAAATATTAGGTACATGGCTGCTTCTGTACTTCAACAACCACCATTGATAGAGAAAATGGTTGAAAAAAATAGAGATAAAGAATGGAATTTTTTGGTTTGGCAGACAGATCAGTATTACCTTAGACATTATTATTAATATTCATATTGTGCCCCAGGATACAAACAAAAAGCACCAAGAAGATTTTAAAAGGTAAAACTTAGCAGAGTCTTTTAATCTGTTTCAGAGATTTTATCAAGTTGTATCAAACTGACAATGTCAAAATCCAGAGATTGCTACCTATTTCTGATGAAGTTATCAAAATCTGATGAAAGAAAACTGTGCTACAATTGTTAGTCAGGAAGCCTGGCCAGGTTTGCTTCCATACTTGCTGATGAAACAAAAGTTACAGCTTGTAGAGAACAATTGAATATTTCCATGTGTTATAGCAGTAATAGCTTTCCCTGTCTCTTGCTTCCAGCTACCAGCAACACTCTCTCCCTAAAATCTGACAAATGGACCCTGTTCAAAGTTGGCTAATTGGCACCTCAGTAGTGTGGGTGTGACTTCTGTCACTTCAAGCTCTGACAGTTCATCTGCTCTCAATGGTAACTTCCAGAGAAAGCCCAGACTACTCTTTTATTATCCATTGCTATACAGTCACAACTCCTTGCTGTCACAATTGTCAATATACCCAAAACAAAACTATTGTAAAAACAGTTTCTATGCAGTCTTGAACAATTTGAGCTGGTTCAAAAAAGCCTCATGAAGATAAAATAGTATGGTAAAACAGCTTCTAAAATATTCTCAAAGCCTATAAAGAAGATAAAATTGAATCCAATTTTGAAAAGCGTAGGATTGGGCATGTCAGAAGTATGTAGCAATTTAAATTTCGTTTGCATTCTTAAAATAAATACTTTTCTGCAAAAATTGTAAGATATGGAGGAGACAAAATTAATTAGCCCATTTGATAATAAATTTTCTCTTAAAATACATGATAAATATTGTCAATAACTGATAGTTTACACTGATTTAAAATAAGTCAAATGTTCACTCCCCTGACTGCTTTCAGAGTGGAATTTATAATGGCAAATTAGTAGACAGTACACTCACCTGGACTTTGCCTGTTGCACATGACAGGGAGACTTCACTAAGAGCTGGGAAAAAGCATATTCACAGTCTTTACAGACTAATATACACCGAAAAAACTCACCCCACTCTGTAATGTATGTCAACAATGAGCTCCAACTCAGAGATTTTTCCATAAAAACATTTTTATTCACTGCTATGGCAAGTCATTGCTCACTGTATTAACAATTCCAGTAACCACTAATATATGTGAAGTCTTTTTCATATGACTCATCACTCTCAATAAAACTCAAAAATGAAACAGAGAATAAGAAGGATTGAGTTGATTTGTTACTCATAGGTCACCCAGAAAAACTTTTTTAAAAACAGATTGTTAAACAGTTGAATTTGTCATGGTCTCAAACTAAAAAACCTTCACCTCATTCTAAAAAGTATTAGTAAAATGGAAATAAAAATTTGGGGTTTGTAAAAAATATCTTGGCAAGCAGTGACTAAATAAAATAACCTTGTTTTAGTAAGTCTTCACTATTTCAAGGCAGCAACTTCCACTCTATGTTCCACCACCTCTGAGTGCAGGACTCATCAAAAACAAATTAAAGCAAGGATGTCAGAGAAAGGGTACAGCAGTATTTGTATTTCCTCCCACTTCTCTGAGCTGGAGTACAGTAGCCTGAACTACAACTAAGTCTGAAAGTGACCTAATACATGGAAAGGCTCTTTTCATCATATCTTGCACACCCAGAGGAAACTAAGACTATTGAATAGATTCACTTCCCTCAGCATCTCTCAGGAAGCCAAAGCACTGGTGATCAAAAGGCCACGTGAGGCAGGACACGATGCCTGGGTGTTTGTGAGTGTGTTTGAGCCACATGTTTGAGGAGTATTGCAAGAGCTGGCAAGAGCTGCTGAAGATTATCATAACCCTTATGCATCTCTGCTGGTTAAGCTCTGAAAGGCACTGGTGCTTGCAGACAGTCCTGTGGGTGAGTATGTGTGTATATGGGCAGTGATTCCTTGCAGAGATCACTGCCATATATTACATAAGTTTTTAGTAATTGTCCACTCTCTTATGACATAGGTACATATTTACACCTGCAATGCCAGGATCTAAAATAAAGGTGCATGAATGTACTGGGTCTGAATATAATTTGCACTAAGGTAACTGTTCCTGCTTTTGGCCATGTTATGAGGCTATAAATGGGGGGCAAATCTCAGCAGATCTTTTTAAACACTCCTCTCCATTGCTCAACAGGTGTCAGACACTTCATGTAATCATTAGAATCAGTACCACCCCCTGCCCCCCAAAACCAGCACAGCATAAATTCAGATGACTAATAACTATGGTTTCAATGCATGTCAGCAACCATATGGAGATAAATTCATAATGTAATTAAAACAGTTCAGAAATTCCAAAAGTGAAACACTGTATTTGCAGTTTCATTCACAGCCAGATTAAATGGTGTTATTTTGCTCATATCATAGAAAATTTTATTTATATTTTTTGAGGAAGTGTCTACATAAGCATCTTTTTTGTACAGTTATGAAAATTACAGAAGAGTAAGACCATTTATTAACTGGAACCTGACAGCATGTACACATGTGGTCTTATTTGCATAATTCAATTTAACTTCTCTGGAACCACAGACATGAGCAAGCACCTCACGTCTTTAAAAGTTCATAAGATCAACCTGTGTCTGTTTTCTCCTTCAGTATTGTTAAATTTGGTCCAGTGTAACTACACGTGAGACTGGGCTGCAAAAGCATAAATTAAGGGCTGATGATCCTTCACATACTGGTTTATACCGTAAAATAATATTTGCTAACTTATAAAAATTGAAGAAAGGATGACCTTCGGCTTGATATTTTCATTACATTGAAAAAATCTAACAAAAAAGAAACAAATCCATTTTAAAAAGAAAGTAAGAATATGAACAGTTAAATGCCACTGTATTGACTTTGCAAGGTAATGGAAAAAGCAGTGCTTTTGTTTGTAGAAGTTACTATTCTGCAAGTAATTTTCACTATTCTAGCTATTATTTTTCTATTTATTCTTGAGAACTTAGATGAGAAAAATTATCATTTATATTTTACACTGTCCTAAAAAACCAAATATATGTGTCTCCTGCAATGGAGATGTATACAATAACCAGGACTTCTATTTTCCTTTTTTTATTTAACTAATACTATCGTAGAAACTTTTTAGCTTTAGATGAAAAAATCGCATCTCAATGACTTTACAGAATGTCAAAACCTGTTAGGTTAATATAGCAGATTTTTAGCTGCTTGCTTTTATTCTCCTGTGCATAGCTCTCTCTACCCCTATTTTCCTTCATTTGATTGTAAGACTAGTAATAAAACTTCACTTCACCTTAATAAAATGGAGTCAAAGCACATCATTTAATATATTTCTATTTTATTTTAAATAGACACTGATTACTGATCTGAAAACATATCATTCTATACTGTTGTACCTCTCTGCCTCATTTTTCCATTTATATCCATTGTTGACTGTGATGGAATTATACCAGCAAAACAATATGATCCCAGCCTTGAGAAGGTGTCTCTCTGCTAGGTCAAACAATTTGCCATAATGAAAATTGAAAAAAGAAAATAAGTGCATTCACTAAACAGTCAAGAACATTGGCCTTTCTTCTCCATGCCTCATGATAACAGATTGGCCTTGCCAGCTTCCATCACAAAAACATTTTCATCTGTAGAAGATCTTATAATTCTTGTTTTGAGTGATTGCTTTTAGATGACAATAGCATCTAGAGACATAGCAATAAATATGAACTTTATTTTATTTAGTGACCAGCGCTTCTGAAAGACTGCAAGCCGACTAGAGCAGCAGAATATTGAATACATAAAACTGCTATTAAAGAAGGTTAAGGCTGTGTCATAAACTATTTAAAATGTTATTATTATTTCAAGCTCAAGCTGATATGCTGGTGTGCTGTTGGGAGAAAAGAAAAGAATACAATAGCTGGAGTAAAAGCAGAGTCAGTTAGAAAAACTCACTGTAATAATGACTTTGGGAGTACTCCAATACAAAAAAGGGCAGATCCACTGTGGGTTACAGTCGACATCAGTGATACAATATCAGAGTCATTCTACTCCTAAACCACAGGAAATTTCCTTTCCAACTAATAGTCTAGCAGATGCAAGGATTGGCCTTGTTAGCAATTAATAAAATGTGAACAAGAGCCATAATTTGGGAACCGAGAATTAAACAACCCTTCTTCCCTATTTTCTGTTTCCACTACTACTTTTACATCTGGGATGATGGTGTTCATGCAGAACAGACAGAAAAAGGTCCTGTTTACTGCACAGATATGTCAGTTGGATGAACAAGCACGAGCTGTTACAGAACTTTACCACTCAAACAACGACACCTTTGTACACATGCACTCCTCTCCCACTCCCAGGAAGCATCCTGGGGAGTGGGAACACTTTTGAGGTTCTTTGGCTCTTCAAGCCTTAAAAATTGTGTTGGGCATCCATCAGTGCCATGGAAGCATGTTCCCAGATCACTGCTATGTGTATTTTATTTGCCCCCATAAAAGCAGGCTCAACTCTGCTCAAAGGCAGAACTGAAAGGTTCTGACTTCAGCACTGTCTGCTAAGAAAAAACCATTTACATCTTCCAGAAAGGTGAGGAGCAGCCCCATACTTTCACAGAGCTTGGCCAGAATACAGCCTACCCCTGACATGACTTCTAGCACATTTTAGAGATCATGATATATTCCAAGTCCCCATCCAGCACTCAAGCCCCAGTGACACAGCACTCTGTTCCTCCCCTTGGGAAGCACTTTGCCTTCACATTCAGTTAATGGATGGTCCTAACTCTTCCAGTGAAATTTGACCTATGAACTTGAGCCTTAAACAACTTGAACTTCTTAACTTATGTATGAAAAACCAGTGCAAATGCCTTGCCATACTTTTCAGATTATGCTGCAGACTATTCCCCCAGCCTCACAGGCCTACCCACAGCTCCTATAGGGTGTCAGGAATTGCCTAAGGAGCATGGGCAGGTGTGTAGGCTGCACAGCCAGCCAGGAGGAGTTTCAGCATTTGCCTCCCCTTAATAGCACTGCTGAGTTGATTTGATGATTTCTGCACAATTGTGCTGTTATAGCCATAATGGTTGGTGGGTAAAAGAGAAAAGATGATGATACTTGTAACAACTCTAATGAAAAATGTAAATGGGAATTATTTCTAGCCTGCGTGAATTACAAACTCTATTTATTAACTAAGTGTTATGGCTTGTAGAATGGCTTGTGATTTACTTGTGAATTGTACATCTGGTTAAAACATCTGAAATTCACAATGTGGTAATCTGCTGACTGTGATACTCTTGGATTTTAAATCAAGAATGTGTTTTTCTTCTACCCAGTGCCCCAAAGAGCTAAAAGCAGGGTAAAATTAATTAAATATTTTCTACTACCTACTTGCTTATATTAACATTAATGTCATCTATTTGCTTATATTAACATTAATCCCATCATAATTTTTTTATCCAAATCACTAACTGGTGGGTTTTTTTTCTCTCAGCCCTTGTATCTCCTTGAATTTTATAATCCAGGGATCCTGGAAAGAAAAGCCTGTTCTGTAGCTGCAAAGCTGACAATTACATTAGAAATTTGCTACATCTACTTTGCTCAAAAAGAACCTCTCCACAAGAGAACAGAACATCCTAATGGCATCTTCAACACCTTGGCATATCTAGTATAACTGCAATCTGGTGCCAGGCACTGAAAGAATTAATTACCCACTACCTCAGCACTGGAAACATAATGATAACAAGCAGATAAATGTCATGTACACAGACATGATGTGGTAACAACTTTCTTCTTTGATAATGATGTAGATTTGAAGTACAATTTAGAAGTCAGCATCAGAAGGCTTTTCTTTGCCTTCCTCTGTGGAAAGTCTACCTCCACACAGAAAAAACAAGCTGATTTTCTTTGTGTGGTCTTTTTTTTCTGTTTTTGTCTCCAGTGTATGCTCTACAAAATGGGAAAGAATTTGGATGGTAAAAACCTTTCTCTTTAAAAGTATTTAAATGAAAATCTATTTTTTCTATAAATCAATCATACTCCATATCATATTATTTTTATTATAATGTGTGAGGGAGAAGTTAGGAGATACTGCATATACTGACAGGAAATGCTGCAATTTTAGGTTAATCACTGAAAAAAATTACAGCTTGGTAACGAGGTTAAGAATGAAATGTGGTCTATAAAAAAACCTTATGTGATATACATTTCAAATGCAGTTTTAATCAACCCCTTATGGAGGAGGATGAAATCTAAGTAATAAAAATGACATACTGCCTATGAAAGTTTTAAAGTCACATGAAGTTATATCCTAAAAAGAGGCTGGATAACCTCACAAATAGTTATTGGGTATCATGTATCAGCTTTCCCAGGAAACTGATTTGGGCTGACAATGGTTGTTACCAGCACTTTCCCGAGCAGCTTCTCCATGCTTGTCAGCAACAAAAACTAATGCAAGTGTTAGTATAGTTGTCTCAAAACCATTTTTCAGTGTTATTTTTAAAAGCAAATTGTGACCAGATATCACACACAAACCAGATAGATGACAGTGTCTCACATTAAAAAAANATTTTTTAAAATAAAGCTTCATTATCAGGTCTAAATGCAACATTTCAAATCAAGAAGTCCCTCTCACACAAATAAGAAGTAAACCCTAGCATACTTATTAGTGTGTCTAGAAATGCCAAGTAATGAAGCAAGGAGCATTGGAAAGGTTGTTTTTATTTTTTAGGGTCAGTTTAAAGGTTGTTAGCTGTAACTGTAGCTAACACTAGGAGCTAGGCTTCTTTTACAACAAAGAAAAAGCCCAACAAATTTAACATGACAAAAGATAAATCAGTGTTCTCGAAAAGCTATTAAGCCATAAGTGTTAATTTCCCTTAGTTAAATCTTTGCTCCATCACCTTGTTATATATGAATCATTTCATAAAAGTGAAAAAATGGTGCTTTAGAAATATTAAAGTCATAGTTTTATGTCTTCTTGAATAGGTCAGGTTCTTAAACTTTCAGTAAAGGGTATCTAAATGCAGCTATCTTTATAAAAGCTAAAAAAAGATGACAAAGTGCAGTAGAGAGAATCTGTGAAAAATCAAGAATACAGACATATCTCAGGTCTCATTGGCTTTTAGAAACACTTTGAACAACAGCTGTAGCCACTGGGGTGCTGTAATGACATAGCCCATTATAAAAAGTAACACTAAGTAAATGTAGGAGTGGAAATTTAACAATTGGACGTTTAATGGCTGCAATTATGGCAAAAGAATAATGAACCTATTAGACAGAAGAGTTGGCAATTGCTCTAAGGCTTATTGCAATACAGCTGTGAAAAAAGTAATACAGAAGCATGGTTAAAAATGGTTATTAAAGGGGGATAATGCATTCTGTTTACCTTGACAGAAGCAATTTTTCTTCTGAAATGAAATGGAGCTTTTTGGCTATCAGACATGGGAGCTCAGATGTGATGGATCCCGCTATTTAAAGGTAATGTATTTTCAGATATGCTTTTCTAGGTATAAATGATGTCTACACCAAGACTATAACAGCTAGATTTATCAGTCAACAGACAGACAGAAGAAGGTGTTTAAGAACATACAGAAATGAAAAATAAATAGCATGCAACAACTTAAGGTACCCTCTAAGCAGTCTAAGTAGCTACTCTTCATGAATGGAAATATTAAGTATTAGTTGTCTCTTATCAAGACAGATTAGGTGCCAGACCCATTAGGCACCTTACAAAATTCCCACATTGGGATTCAGATATAATTTATTTCACTTGCCTAATTTTCAGCTGTATACATCCAAGTGAGGGTGTGAGGGAAAATGCAGTAAAGTGTGGTTCAGGTGAAACAAGGAAGGCTGTAGAGGAAAGCCTCAATAGTCTTGTATGAAAGTCTAATATCTGATCAAAGCAGTATATCATTTTTAAATCTAGCTTCCTTTAGATAGCCAGAGGCAACAATTAAGGGTGGGAAGTTGGCAAAAGTTTTGGTACAAGCTACAGGATGTGTTATTTGTCCACATACAAACAGACAGAATCTGACAGAAATTCAGAGGACAGCCATGCCAACCTTGCCCAGGCCAATGATTTAACTGGTAACTCTATGTTAGGCATTGTGGAAGTTAAATGTTCCACACCAGGCTATTTAATTATTCCTAAAATATATAAATATCTATATTTATAGATGACTTGTGAATGATAAAGTGAGAAAATATAGTATGATAATTCTCCTGAAAGAGAAATGATATTTACCTATAAGTGTAGCCTGAAGTTAGTGACACTCCTACCATCACTTCTTAAGCATGTCTGCCAGACAAAATGTCGTGATACTATAAATTATGTCTCTTTCCCCTCACATACTTCCTGCTTGTTTCCTTCATCTTCCCTAAGACACTGCTGTAGAGGTTTCAGACCATACTTATACACTAGCAGTGTATTGCATCAGCATGCAAATTACAGTTACATCTTGCAGTGAGCGAGTGGCTGTTTGTCAGTGCCTCAAACATCAGACTTCTCTTTAGACTGCAATGTATCAGTGCTGTCTCTGGCTGGGAAGGTGGTGTTTTCACGCATCCAACCCAAGCATGACTAAGAAGAATGAAGCTTTAAAAGCATAGCCTGTTTGATTAGTGTTGATGTGCACATCAGAAACCAGTAAATAGAAAATACAAGAAGGTGAGTATGAAGGAAAGTGGAAAAAAAATACCATGAAAAAGTGCCTTTAAAGCAGGATGTTATCCTCAGTTGTCATCTGCTGAGAATATATTTGTTCACCAAGCAATAAATAAACATATCCTCAGGTTCCCTGCCTTGAACTGATGCTACAGAAAACCACATTGCTGTTACAATTGAGTTTAGGCTATCATTTGGTTTATGGCAAAGAGATGGCAATAGTTAACTATCTCTGGGAGGAATGATTCATTCAGAAGGAGGAACAGTATTTTGAAGACCTCCCTTCAGGCTTCTCAGCTTCCCAGAGATGATGCATATTACACAAGACTAAAGAAGAATAGACACTGTCTTTGAAGAAGCATTAACATGCAGTGCCATCTTTTAAATGTTTTAATTGCTGGTATTCAGCATTTGTAGGAGTCAGACAGTATGTTTATATCAATTTTTTCTTTCTTGCTAACTTCCTTTTCCCTCAGAAATTGCTGAGAGGAGTTTGTGCTTTTTTCTTTACAAGCTGTACATATTCATCTGGATGGCCCTCTGCTCATTATCCTTCAGAGAGAAAGCCCTTGCTCTTACACCTTCTGAAACTTCTTAAAATATGTGTGCTTTTTCTAACATGATTATCTTTCAAATAGTACAGAAAGTCACTGTTAAAAAATATAAGGACTATAGCAAAGGATAAAGGAAGACTGGGTAATTTTTAATCTTGAATGTGCTGATATAATTGATTCCTGAATTCTAAAAATTGCCATTCAGATAGTCAATACACTAGAGACAGACACTCAGGATTGATTTTCCCCTTTTCTTTTTTTTCTTTTTTTCTTTTATTTTCTTTTTTCTTTTTTTCTTTTTTTCTTTTTTTTCTTTTTTTTTTTTAATTTTTGTGCTACAGCAGGCCTTTTTAAATGAGCTGTAGGTTTTCCTGGTTTATTTAGCTCCGTCTGTCTACTACAAATATGGTCTTATTACTTGGTAGACTGTCTACAAGTATCTTCTTTCTACAGAAACCTTTTAAATTAAATGTTACCAGAGTATGAGAGCTTGCTAACCAAGGATTTGCCCTGTTTTCCCAAGAGGTTTCTCTCAAAGAAGCACTCTCTTTTCACAAAAATCTGGAAGGAATTCCACTTACTGTGTTGGGGCAACTGTGCAGTGAAATACAGGACAGTCCTGTGAACCAGTGCAATCCAAGGCTGGCACAGCACCACGCAGACACGGCAGCTTGGATCAGAAAGCAGGACAGTGTTGATCTAATGACCACCCCAAAAATTCCTGCTTTGACACTAAGGGGGTGATTTGGATCCAAGATGCTTTGTGTACACCTATGTAGGTGTTACTAAGTTGGAAGACAGAAACTCTGCAATGCAAGACACATCTGTTAACATGGCTAAAAACACATCCAAAAGTGTCTGTGAAGAGCACAGTGGGTAGTGAAAAAAGGCTTTAAATGGGCTGAGCAGAATATCCACAATATTCCTGCCATTATGTACTCACTAAGATGAGTGGAAAACATCAACTCAAATGACACTGACTTGTGTGACAGACTCTCAGGTCTGGTCCATCAGAAGGTAAGCATTTCCTGTCAACAGACTACAGCATCAAATTCCTAACTGAAATAAAACCTCTGAATTCTCACTGCTTTGGGGAAATAAATGTGAATAATTAGCTCACATATTTTTAATGATTGTCTGTATTTTTTTTTTCAGACAGTAAAAGGTAATTCTATCCACAGCTGCATTTTCTGAGAGTGTAACTAGACTATATTATTTATAAGACAAAGGCATTACTTGCTTAGATTTCTTTTATGCATTAGAACTGGACTGGCATCTTCATAGCTAGTACCAAGATGTTGTTGTTTAAAAGAAAAAACAAATCACGCTCCCCAAAGTTTCACAAAGCTAAAGTACATCTG
This sequence comes from Illadopsis cleaveri, assembly GCA_013399915.1. Lineage (NCBI taxonomy): Eukaryota > Metazoa > Chordata > Aves > Passeriformes > Timaliidae > Illadopsis > Illadopsis cleaveri. Next base: position 162,560 of record VXBB01019078.1, read on the forward strand.
CAAACATCAGAAAATGTTTGGAAAGTTTGCGTAAACTCAAACTTCATGAGAATTGTTTATCCCTAATTTGCATGCGTGAGTCATGTAATTGCCAATGAGTGATGAAATAGGGAAGCAGGTGGTAATGTCTGCATACTGAGCAATGAGTGCAGCGTTCTGAGGCAGAATGCTTTTCAGTCTGTAGGAGAGTTACTGAGAAATGTGACAGACCAGGTTCTTTCAGTTACTGGACAAACAGATCTGAAAAAGCAGTTTAACAGGTCAGCCAGAAAGCTACATTAGGAAGTCTGGTATAAAAGAAGAAAGATGATTTCTCAGATAAGAGATATGAAAGGCTCAAAAATTACAAAGGATTCTGAGGAGTTCTATTATAATCTAGCTCATCCAAAGATAAGAGAATAAGGAAGATCAGAGAGATATAGTTGCAATGAGTGAAAAAAAAAGTCACATCCTTTTATTCTGCCCAATGGCCTCATTAAAAACAACAAAATACCTTGTTATAAAACTGACATCCACTGTCTGTGTCCTTCCACTCTAGCACAGGCTGTCATATTACATGACATTTGCACATTCCCATAAAATTTAGGCTGCTTGCACATCTTTCTAAGCAGCATTATACCACAAAAAGTAATGCACTAAATATCCAGTAATACACCATCCTTTGTAACTAAAGACAAGAAAGGGAAAGAAAAACAGATACATAATCTTCAAAAACATTGGTTTGGAAACTGACTATATAACTATATTGTATTTCTGAAATGTTTCTAACCAGTGTTTTGTACATGATGCTCTTTTGACTGCTAAAAGAAAAAAACTAGACTAATGCGATGGAATCTCAGTTTCTCCAGTTCAGCTCAGGATCAGTTCAGAAATTAACAGCACCATAAGAACTAGACATGGATACACACATGACATAGTTTTAAATCCTGGGAAAGCACTGCAGAGTATTTACAGGGCAAAACTCTTCACCTGTCATAAACTAAGCAATCTTGTAGGCTGGTTGACAGCCACACCATATTTCAGATTACAGTGGAAATAATTAAAGCTCTCTTTATTGCTGGGTCACTAAAGTAGAATAATGAAATCCAGTAGAAGCGTTGCTAACTGTGGAAAGCATTCAGGAGTGCTCTGCCATTGAGATCAGTATTTCTGACTTGTCCATCTTGAAAGATGATAGCTCTGTACTGAAAGCTAAAGGCAAATGTTTTGTCATTGGCCTGTTGCATCACAAGCTCTATTTAGGACTAAGCTATCCATACAGTGACAGAAGAGAGAAACCATATAAACCACTATAAACTTGAGAGTCATTGTGGGATCTCAGCTGTGTATGTCTCATCCCCAATGAAAGAGATTTTCCAAGTAGTAAAGTCTTTGAATGGACTTCAGAAAGTACACTTGCACAGGAAAGAAGTGAAATTCTCCTATGGTTTGCTCTGGAAGCTGCAGTTTGTCTACCTGAACACTGAGTTTGAGGAGCTATCTGAAAACTGAGAACCATTTTATTGCAACTAGGAAGCAGAACTAGCTGGAAGAAGAAAAGGCAGGAGGGATCTATTTGGACCAAGGTTGCTAAGCAGAATGGGAATAAAAAGTAAAGCAAGATAGACTGAAAAGAATTTCTTATCTTCAGATTTTCAGTGCTCTAAAGTCTTTGAGAAAAAAATGTCTCTAGGATTAAGAAATGCTTTGCCAAACATGGCTTGTGATTATTACCTCACTACCAACCCAGGAACATACTGAAGTTGCTTGCTTTCTGGTTCTGTCATCTTCCAGTGCATCAGCAGATCAGGGCAAAGCAAATTAATTGTCTTGTACTTTGCTTTATATGTTCTTACATCTCTTAATGAACAGCTTAACAAAGCCAATTCATATCCAACAAAGAATGCCTAACAGATTCTAGCATTTGTGAAATGTCAAGTAGATTTGTGTGCTCATAGAATCCAGAGCGTATTTCTAGACCCAAAAGTCTGACCAACAAAATAATCTGGATGAAATGAGAATTCTTACAAACCACCAAATTTCTAACCATTGGTGTTCAAGAATCTGCTCTGATCCTGCATTTCCTGTATGTCTGATTCTTACTGGACAGACTTCTGTGACCAATGTGAATAAGGAGGAACTATTGTAACTGTGTCTGCAGGAAGAGTGACACTTGGCAAATAAAGCACTCCTTGAGACAACGTGGTTGTAGAATTGCATACAGGTCTATAGCCCTCTGCTCTTCACTACTGCTTAGAAATGGTTCTCTTTGGCTAAATTAATTCCTTAATGATTATCAATTATGATACTGGTTGCTGGTTTCTGTTATATTCTGCAGATTCCCAGTTTAGTGCCACTGAGATGTACACTTCCTGACCTTCAATACATTAAGCTAATGTATTACCACATTAAAGTAATCAGATGACCACAGCACTTCCCACCATCTGCAATTTACTTTTACAGTGATGAGTGCAGAAGCAATCATGTTTGTGTTGTCCACTACAATAACAATCTCCTTGCTATGTTGCCTTCAGTTCATTATTATAATGCACACTTTCCAAAAGGAAAAAAAAGTGCTTGTGGCTATGAGAAAATTTTACTTGCTGAATACAAAAGCAAGGTCATCTTTTATGAAAAATGTAAATTTGACACATTAGGGAGAGGTGATATCCTTTATTATACAAGTAAACACAGTAAGGACAAACAGCCCAGCTTTGGGTAAGCAAGGCCAAGTGAGGGTCTTTTTCCCCTCAAACATTGTAATAGCTGTTATAATAATATATATGACTTTTTCCTGAAAACTTTGTCTTATCTGTATTCTTAGACAATCATAACAACAGTAATTTTCCCCTTTATGTTTTTACAAAATGGAAACCCTAGGGTTTCTTAAAATTCTTTGTAATTTTTCTCTATGTTTTAGTGTTTGTTCACCTTTACACCATAAACAATGCCTGCATAGAGACATGAGTGTGCAGCACTGAAATTGCATCACAAGTATTTGATAGAGAAAATGAAGAAGTTTCCCTTGTTAGAACTAGCAGAAGGAATCAAGTTAGAATGCAATAATTACAAGAATTGAGAGCTTTCTATTTTTCCAGAAGAATGTATGAAGTCACACAGCCGAGGAAATTCTAAAGAGGGCTTGCTGCATGTCAGCAGCAAATAGAATCAAATTCTAGCTCCAAGAATCATCTGGACTTGGTCATGGAGGTGATGGAGCAATGCAAACAGAAAATGCATAATAAATCTGTATATGTTTTAAAACTTATAAACTTACAAGCTGGTTACATGATATATCCTCTTTGAAAATATTATAGATACATTTTTGCCAGCTGCAGTCCATCAATTTTATGAAATGGTATTTAATGAATGCAGCAGATTCCCCCAGTATGAGTACAGAACCATCATGAATAATGAACATAATAAAAGAAATACACCTCCAAGCACAGAACAAGCTACTGACTACACCATCACTTAAAAAAAATAAAAAGAAAAAAGAAGGTGACTTAAAGGGTTATCCGCAAATATCATTCTGTAAACAAATTTGAATATAAAAGCCATACAGAGTTTTTATCCTTCAAATTTGTATAAAGGATTTGTCATCTCTGAAATGACAATCCATTTGAAGTACAAAGGCAAGAGTGCTGAAGGCACCAGTTTGATTTACCAAAAATACCAGGAAATAGGGCAGAATGCAGCTGAGCATAAATTCCTACGAAAAGTTATCCTCAAGTGAGTGATCACCAGGGAGCAAAATACTTGTGCCTCCACTTCACAGAGATTTCAAGGAACAATAGTGCACTTATCACTAATCAGTATCATTGTCACTGTACTCCAGAAAATTGTATTTACAGAGGCTTATTGCTTCCCTGATTTTACTGTCCCCAAACATAAGACAGATCAAAAATGGCCCTAAACTTCCCCTGAGCAGAAATAAAAATACACAAAAAATCCCCAAATCACTTGCCTCCCCATTCAGACAACAGTTTGGAAATAAAAACAAATGTATTTCCCTGTGTTTCCCAGTACACTGCCTACCACATTGAGGCCAACATCACATATTGACAGATCAGGTAGCTGATAGTGTGATCACCTGGCAGAGCTGGCACAAAGATAGCTCCACAGTCTGCATTTCCTAGCCAGCTCGGGTGGTCTGCCCTGGGCACTGCTCAGTGTGAGCCTGAGAACAGGACTGAGGCTGCACCTGCCAGCCCAGCTCCTCATTCCTGGCTCCTCGGCCATCTCGCTGCTTTGAGCATCTCTCCACCACTCACACAGCTCCTCATGAAAAGGGAGTGTGATCTCACAGAGAGGAGGAGGGAGAAGCCAACACCCCAAACAGGATTACAGCCTCCAAAACACTTTACAGATAGGGCAGAGGCATCTCCCACAGCGGAGACTGGGTGAGAGCAACCCTGAAGCAAAGCCCTTCCAGCATGTTAGCTGGGTAGCCTCACCTTAGGGGGTCAATGTAAATAACTACCAAGGGGAGGCAGGTTTGTCTCCTCCCTCCTCTGAACAGAAGCTGTCCTTCAGCGGGAACCTGCCCCCCGGAAATTCTCCCCTTCTGCATTACAACATCATAAATAGTAATTCTTGTTATGTAAAAACTGCTCAACAAATCAGTGAAGACTTAGGCTGTAAAATGCTGGATCTAGCTGTACTTCCTAATGATCATTAGTAAAAACTTGGCAAAAGCAGAAAAGGCACACGTATGGTCCCACGTCTGGTAGGAAGTTTAAAAATCCAGAATCCAGAATTTTATACAGCATGCTTACATCTCAGCTAACAAGTCTTCTGACTCAAGTGTGCTGCTAAGTGCCAAAAGAACACCTGCTCTGGACAGCATAGTGTTACCTCCACTACAGACAGAAAGGTTTTCAGCTGGCTATGGACATAGTAAGGGAAGAGAAACTGATTTTATTTATCTGAAAGCTACTGTCTCCTATGGATAGAATTATCACAGAGAAGGTATGACTTCTACCTGCTTATAAAAGAACAGGAAAAAATTGGCAGAGAAGTGGAAGATATGTAAAGAGCAAAGGATTAAGTAAGTGATGTGGATGTAAATTTGAACACAGAAATTTTGTTTAGATTTTAGGATGACTAAATGTGTTTTAAGGGATCTCAGAATTAATCAGAGGCTTATTCATGCAAAGCAGTGTTATGCATGGGACCCTGTATCAAAAACTGTGCTTTTCACTGTTTCTTTTTTAATATTTCAGGAAGCCAATTAAAAAACCACAATTATAAGCAATCTGGTTATGTCACTGCATTTCCTGGATGGTAAATCAGTAAAATGAGGCTTGGACTTTGGATAATTGTGCCCACAGATGTCTCCCTGAGGAACTGAAATATACATGGAAAAGATACATAGGGTTCGGGTTGGGCTCATTTAGAATGAAAAAGCACAACCCTAGTGCAAAGCATATTCGTGACACTGGGAAAAAAATAAATGTGATTGTTGCCATCTGGCTCTTTCAAAATGATCCCTTCAGAGATCTGTCTCGCCTATTTATACCAGATCCATTGTCATCATATCTGACCATCCTGTGAGGCAGCACACTGGGCAAGAAGCATGTGGGATGATATTCTGAAAATTATGGAGATGATTCTCAGTGAAAGTCAGCATAGCAAGATTAATGAATGAAATATGTAGTTTACACCAACTGAGAATATGCCCTCATGAATTAATCACTTATTCTTAAAAGATTTTAGAAATACTCTTGTCATGGTTATTCTGAGTGTGCTCATCCTGCCTCAGAGATTGGGGATAAGGGAAAATGGCTTTTTGCTTTCATCTTCTGAGGAGCATTTCAATGTCTGTACAGACCTATCTCATTCACACAGTGTTCATGGACCCTCTTTAAGTGCAATCACACACAAATAGACCTTATGTCAGAAAAGTTTATACCCTCATTTCTGAAAATCTCTGTAAGGATCAAGGCTAAGAGGAGCATGGATGGACACTGAAGAGAGAAAAACTAGAGATAACTTAAATAGAACTACTATAAACTAACTGTGAGGTAGGCAGGCAGTCCTTGCTATTACATGTCCAATATTCAGGAACACAAACAGAATATTGTGCCCTTCCCCATTATACAGCCATCTCTGCTTTTTTTTTTAAGGCAGTAATTGCCTAATAGGCCCTACCATTTTCTGATTAAAAGCATTGGGAGCATCCACTTAAGGAACAGGAATAATACCATGAGATTAGGCATCCATTGACAACATTCTAACATCAATTATTCACTAAAAAGTCCATAAGGAAGCCACAGAAATATCAACATCTTAATAACAAAGGTGCTAATAAAATATATTTACCTGATTTGTGGGAGTGACCTGGTTTCAGGAATTAAAAGTGGCCACATTCAGCCAGTGAGTTGCTCCTTTCCTAATTTCATATCCCACCAAAATGAAAAAAAACCTGTTCAAAATATTTGACCAGCCAAGAGGAAAATCCCAAATTAATCCACAGATTTTCTTGGTACAGCAGAAGAAATGCTGTAAACTTCAGATGTTTGTAACTAATGTTATACCAGTCTTTGTAAAATTAAGACATGATTTAAGACAAAATTGTGCCATTAAGACACCTACCAAAAAACCCCCAAACCTGACAAAATCTTTAAAAATGGGTTCAGAAATTCTGTTTTCTTAGCAAAACTAGTCTAACAAAAGGCAGGGGGCACACAGTTGCAGTACTTACATACTTCTCCAGAAGCCCCTAAAAGGGAGAAAGGGAGTCTCCTAGCTTTTAACTGTTCAAGCTTTCAAACTGGTTTTCCATCCAATATACAGACCTAACATTACTGCTCCTTAGGTACATAAAGACCCCATAAAAATTGCTAGGTGTTCAGCTATGAAGGAGCACCTGCAGCCATCCCATATTTGCAGCTTAATCCTGTTCCTATTTAACTCACCTGAGAGCAGCAGGGGGTAGATCTGTGCTGCTTTAAGTTTCCACAACATGCCCTAATCCCTGCTTACTGCTGGCCCAGCACCAGGACCAGTTCTTTTGACAAAACACGGCTGTGGAATCCTTACAAAGATACAGGAACTTGCAGTGGGGTGGAGGACTGCTGGGAATGCAAACACCCAAATTCTGTTATCTCACTGAACCCTTCCTGGACTCCACCTCACAGCAGAAAGTCTGATTCTGATGCACTACTTAGTGTAAAAAGGTATGAAATTTGAGTCAAAATCAGTCCCACAATTCTGTCATGCCATCTCATATGGCAAATCCACTCAACCACATTTGAAATAGGAAGTATCCCCAACTGATCCACCAGGATTTTCACACTAACCACAGCTGCCAATAAAAAAACCAAAAGAAAACAAGTCAGTACAGATAGTAGGAAATAAGGTAACAGGAGATCACCAGGTTAATTTTAAAATATTCACCAGAGCTACTCTTGCAATATGTGAAATTGCGAAATGTGAATATTTATCTGAGCCTGAATACATACTACACAGCAAGTCTCTAGTATACTCATTTTTCTTCAGCATTTTGCAATGAATAACTCCTCCAGAGAGGCCTGGTAGTTGATTCTTTCACTAATTTTCAGCCACCTCTTAGAAGTGTGTCTACTTTTCACTCTTTAGGGATCACTTTTATAATTTTCTTCTAATCATATCTAGCTCCTTTGCGGGAGGTTGATTTTTCTTTCACATTTTTTTCTTCAATAAAAAGTATCATTTTTCCAACTACAACCTTTCGTTCCCTTCTCTTCAAGTCACAGAATTATCATTCTGTAGCTCCCTCTAAAAAAACCCTTCTATTTTATATAATTACTCATAGATCAAAATAGCAAAGAATATCTTTCCTACTGTAGTTTTTTAGAGTGTTTCTGATAACTATATAATGAGAAAAGGTTTTGTGCTTTGGCTATATCCTAGCTGGATATCACTTGTATTTAAATCTTGACAAACCAGAGTTTGAAATTAATTTCCATGAATATTTATTGTAAAAAATGGACACATTTGAAATGATACTATTTAGATTCTGTTAAGGTGCAATCGACCAGCTTTCAGACAGAAGAACAGAGGCTATTTTCTTTCAGAAAGAAATTACCTAAGATCCCTGTAGGACTCAACATTCAGTTCAAATCATCCATTTGTCTTCAATGGAGCAATGCTGATGTACTCCCACACACAATCTGGCCTTGTTCTCTGTGGTACTATGCACCCAATACTTCTTTTTAACAGGTTTGCCTTTGTCCGATTCAAAGGTGTTTTTTTTGGTTTTTTTTTTCATTTCTGATGCATCTCCTGGAGAAGCATAATAATTCCTGGAAACTCTTTCAGAGATGAATGTGCTGAAATTTTATGGTGTAGGGGCAAAACATTATATTACATAGTATTGAATTTTAGTCCTATAGCAGAAATTTTCATCTGGAGATATTAGAGCCCTCAAAATGTAATATTCCAACTTCTGTATTCAAGCATCAAGTATTTACCTGTCAAATAAATGCACTTTCAGCTGGACAACTCAGGAACTCCAGTGTTATCTGAAGCTCATCAGACAATTCTCAGTTTTTTTTTCCTCTTGATTTCTTGGGTAAGTATTTCAAGCTAGACTGCACCTATGTATGAGCAGCAGTCCTAAAGCAAATCAGTGCATGCATCCCTCATGCCCAGATAAAACATCTTCTCAGGTTCATTGTCCAGCATTCTGCAGTTACAGAGGTGAATGGCACACAAACTCCAGAAATCACTGAGATCCTTTCACATATGTGTCTATGGGGAGCCTCCATTAACACCAGAGCTGAACTCCTAAAGCAATGACTGGACATTTCTGCACGGCATCCTCCTGGCCCTTTGCCAAATGGCCTTTTATAGCATTGGCACTGAGGTGCTATTTACATAATCAGAGTTTACAACAGCACCAGTGCTTGTATGAGAGGGCTGCACTTACACTAGAACATATTTTCTGACATTACATATTCTTCATTAACTTTTAAACATTTAACTAATTAGATTTCACTTTGTGAAATGGACACTAAGGAGGATGGCTTTTATCCTGGCTCCTACTCAGTGAAAAATTATGGATGGGATTGTGAGCAGCAAATGTTAATCGACTATACAGCAGTAGCTGAGTTCTGATGCTGCCCTTCTCTTCCTGCTGCCCTTTTCGAGACTGAAGGCTGCCATTATTGTTTCATTCCTTTGACCTCTTATAAGGGCACCTCAGAAAGGTCAGGCTGCTCTTTTCTTTCCCCTCCTCCCCATTAGCTGGCAATCCAGACCTCTCCAAATCTCTTCCCAGAGTTTACTGTTACCCAGTTTCTCCCTGCATACTTTGCTTCTGTCCTTCCCTCTGATTTATTGTTCTAATACTAACACATAAAATACAGGCACCTCCAGTTCTCCAGGTACCAAGACAACCTCTCAAAAAACAAATGACTGACACCTGTCATACGATCAAATAGGAACAAGAAAGGCATGTAAAACAAAATGTGATAAACCCCTCCAAGGGTCTCGCTTGCTGCCTCCCTTCAGCCCATCTATGTCTGTGACCAAAGGGGAAATCTGCAATTTGCCTCATAACTGGTCCTGAAAGTTAGCAAAGGTGTCCACAGGAATAGTAAATCATTGCCTCTATCTTCCCACCTATTTTTGTGTAAGCCTAATGTCCCAATGCAAACAAAGCTCATGTGATCACAGACACACTGCTTGTTTGCATGCCTGTCTACCTCCATTAAGTAACTTTGGATTTCATTGTGTAATTTAAAACTAATTTCACAGAAAAACAAAGGTCTCAAATATAGGCACGAGTTTCATGAATCTCAACAGCCAGATAATGGAAGAGAGTCTCTACTGAAACTTTAAATGAAGGAAAGGCAGGAGCAGTTTAAATTGTGTCTTTTTTGTTCAGTTTGCTCAGAGGGAGGAAGCAGCGAGAAGTGAGTAAGCACACATTTATTAACTGGATCAGAAGTCCATGCATAACTTTAAACCAGCCAAAATGTGTTTTCTTTGGACCCCCAGACAGGAAAAAAGGTCATAAAGAATATGTGAAGGAGCTCTGAAGCCACCTTAACTTCAGTTACCACAGTAGAAAATCTCTCTGGAAATATACATGGGATAGGCAAGAGAGGCATAGGGGCAATGTGGAAAAAGACAGAGGACATTGGGATATCACAGTGTATGAAGGTTTTTAAGGGACATGGGGAATGTGGAGCAAAATCAATGGAGAAATGCAGACTATTAAGGACAAATCCATTGCTAACCAGACTTCATTTCTCCCAGAACTAGTAATAGGGCTGTGGCTAATGTTCCTTCACTGACAGTAAACAGAGCAACCATATCAGACAGAGCTTCTCCTAAGGATTCATGCAGATTTTTTAGCTTCCTAGATCAAAGAAAAAGCTTCAAATGAATCGGGGAGACAATGGCATGAATAGCCTTATGGGGTAACAAGAAACTTCAGCTCTTATTGATACCAGTGAAATGAGATCAATAAGCACAGTCACATAACCTTCAAAAGCTCAGGCAAGCCTAGTTAATTCATTATAAATGAATATAGCAGCACTTGCTCTGTTCAGGTGTCAACATTTTTAGGTTGAGACAATATACTGGTAAAAAATTTTACTGTGTTATCTTCCCAAATAGCCTGACTAGGGTATTTATGTTGTTCCCTGAAATTGTAGAATTTCCAGAGAGCCCCTGGCCAGGCCAAATACAGGCATTTGTAAAATTGTTCATAGAAATCTTTGCACAAGGAATCAGGCTGATCCTGAAAAGCAAAGGCACCGTCTTTATTAATTCAAACATGTTCTTATTAAGAGATTTTTGTACTCTCATTAACATTAACAGCAGAAGAGCAATACCTTGTTAAGAGGAAATACAGCAGGGGAAGGAAGAATGGTCCAGAGAGGAAGGTTTTCATGAGGCTTAAAGATCTGTAGCACAAGACACAAATGAGAGAGGCTTCTGCGTCTCAGAGAAGTTACCCCTCTGCCTGCAGGAGAAATATGTCTGACTTGATTCAATTAAATATGCCCCCAAGCTTGATTCCCATAGCCAATAAGTTGGATGTTATAATTCCTTATACATCACAAATTATGAATGTACTAATTTTTCATAACTTGGATGTGAGTAGCTCTGCTTTGTAAAATCCAAAGCAAACATCATATATGGATTTCACAACATCTGAATGCAACTGAAAAATTTGTTCAACAGAAATAAGTAAATTTGGAATAAAAGTCAGGAAAAATTATAGATACCTTACTTGTTAATTTCCCAGTTCACATGCATTAGCAAGCAAAACGTTGTTGAGTTAAATTATGCAAGTAAATTTGAATCACCAAAGTCAGAAGACAAGATCCTGAATCATCTTTTTGTTCCCAGAAATTTTAAACATTTAATACTCAGGAAAAAAAAGTAAACCAAACAGCTAGTATACAGGGGCCTGATGACTTCTGATCTAGTGCCTGTTGTGCTCCATCAAACATGACTCCAGGCATACTTAAAGGTGGGGCATGGGCGGAATAAAAATGATTCTTTCATGTATTCATAGCTAATACCTTTCATCAAGCTAGCATGTAGACTTATCATAAGAAGAGGGTTGAAATACTTGGTGACTTGTCACACTGGAGCCTTCAACTGTTTGAAATAGTAGATTATTTTCAGACAGTTGCTGCTGTTCAATTATGCATTTTTGTGTGGTGGTGTGTTTTTTGGTTTCGTCAGTTTAATGTTTGTATTCATGATTTGTTCTTATATTGTATAATGATTTGTTCTATGTACCCGCTGTGTTCCTCCCTCACTTGCTTTACCCCAGTTACTGATAACTGTCAATCTTGTGTTACATAACTCCTGGGTCCTGTCTGTCACTGCGAGGCCTCTCCCCGCATCTGGAAAATTCCAGGGAGAGCCTTGAGTGATTGGGCAGGATCCCCACTCCCCCCTCCTATCTCTCTCTGGTTTGTTACTGTATTTATCTGTTACATGTAGAGCCACTCCCTTCACTCCCTGATTGGACCTTGGTTGAACCCATCCCCTTGTTCCTCCCCCCAATAAAAGTTGTTGTTCCTAAGCCCTCGGGGTTCTGCTGAGGCAGACACCCTGGGCTTCAGTTGTGTCCCCTGCGGGAACAATAAACCCAGTTGGTTAAAGCCATGCAGACCCCTCCTTTCATTTCCTGCAATCACCGCTCACCGCTGAGGTCTAACAAAGACCCACAGGATCGGCAAGGTTCGTCCTGCTACCAAGCCATACCTAATTTGCCGTGGTGCCAGGGCTGGCCGAGGTGAGAAAGACACCAACACCGTGACATTTTTGGTCTGTGATGCATATAATCAGCCACCATATTCACAAACTCAAGATTTCCCAGTGGGATAAGTTTTAAAGATAGGACTTCTGTTGCTTTCCTGTCTTATCAAAATGGTGGCAAGCAACACACACTTTTAGCAACAAATATCTCCAGAAATATCCTAAGATAGCAATCCTGTGTTCCAGACAGAAAACTGTTTTGGAGGCTATCAAATTCCAGACCAAAAGGGTAATGCATGTGTCAAAAAAAAGTACATAAAATAATGAACCTTAGTTTCTATTGTTCATGCATTGTCAACATTATCAACCATTTTGGTGACTAAAACAGGAACAAAAACTTTTAACCAGGGCTACAAACTCTCCTCCCAAGAAGGAAAAGAACCTGCTCCCAGACAGGAGGAATGGGCAGTGTTGCAGTTGTCTTTTGTGGTACCTGCACATCCCAGCCTGTGGCAGCCCATCAGCACCAGCTGGAGACACTGCAATGGGCACACACCTCCCCTGGGAAACAACTGACCTTGTCAGCACACACTTGCTTCAGCCCCCCACAAATCCTTTCCATTCTGTATTCAATAAAAAGGAGACACGTACAGGAAGTCCACCTAGATTTGCCCCATATATCCCGCCAGGAGCTTAAATTCTTTTGATATACTAAAACCACTTCAAGTCACTGAGAGACTGAAACATAATTCTTGAGGTGGAGATGCACAGTGATGGAGGCCCAGGCAGTTTGGGAATGTGAGTGCAAGTNTCAGCACCAGCTGGAGACACTGCAATGGGCACACACCTCCCCTGGGAAACAACTGACCTTGTCAGCACACACTTGCTTCAGCCCCCCACAAATCCTTTCCATTCTGTATTCAATAAAAAGGAGACACGTACAGGAAGTCCACCTAGATTTGCCCCATATATCCCACCAGGAGCTTAGATTCTTTTGATACACTAAAACCAGAATTACTTCAAGTCACTGAGAGACTGAAACATAATTCTTGAGGTGGAGATGCACAGTGATGGAGGCCCAGGCAGTTTGGGAATGTGAGTGCAAGTCACGGGCTTTTAGCTTGCTGGATACACTCAAAACAGTACCTAAAATTTCAAGCCCTATAAATTTTAAGGGAAAAGAACACCAAAATGCAGATCCAAGCTTTATCTGGTACATTCCCCGCTATTAATATTGTGTGGGGATATTCCCATAGGATGAGGAGCACGTCAGAGATGGGCTATCTTTGGTTATGCATCATTGCCCAGAGGACAGGGATATCAACACAATTTTTACATTTCAAATCTTTGTTTCGCTTAACATCAAAGATATTTCTAGAGCCCCCTTGCGAGAATCAAGATGTCATTACTCTGTGTGCTGGGTGGGGAGTTGGTGAGCAAGCCGATTCTGGCCCGAAGATTTTTCCCTTCCCAGACAAGATGTATTTATGCAACTTCAACAATAACATTTCATGCAACTCTCCCTGATTAGAAATGTGCTCGGAAAACAGTCCATTAAAGCTGAATGAAAGGTCAAGTCTCTATTTGTGTAATTACGTTTTTTTCAAGAGAGATCAGAGCGAACTATGGCAACATACTGTGGATTAGTATCTGCCACCATATGGCACTTTAAAATGACAAATAGAAACAATGCATATACTTTGTTAAAGAAGCAAATTGTAACCCATTTTAAAAACTATCTTACACAGTCAACCCTAGGTGTTAAAGACTTGGAATCTGGGGATCTTCTCTTCTGTTGCTCTTCAGATAGAGAAATATACAAGACCAAGTCCTGGGAAATTATTTTTTAGCTTCTGATTATTTTCTATTGTTTTCATTTGTACTAGCTAAGAAATCTTTATAATATCTCTTTGCCTAAGGAAACATTTGAGTTGATTAAATTCACGCTGAAAAGGCAAAGCAAAGTACAGAAGTTTTGTAGTTAGCCCTATTAAAATAACGAGGAAAAATCCATGAAATTTAAATGGGGGACAGTCTTCATATCAGGACTGCTGACAGAATACAAAACCAAAACAAGTTGCTCCTCCCCATCACTGCTTCCGCTTCCTAAAAATCATGAGATAGGCTTAAAAATTAGGAATACAAAAAGAAAAAAAAAAATTATATTTTTACCTCCTTCTCCTTTTGAACTGCTGAAATATGCACAAGTCTGTTCTGAGGTTTTGTTGCAAGATGAACTGGGGGGTTTGGGGGGATTGGGGTTGTTTGTTTGGTTTGTTTTTTTNGGGGGAAAAAACGCGAATCATCAAAATCTTGTGCAGTGTGAGCCGGGGGAGAGCTCCGAGCCCTGCACACCGGGCAGTGCCCCGGGTCCTGCCGGGGCTGCGGGGCGGCGGCGCTGGGGCCCGGCCTGCGNCGCCACCGCCACAAGGGTCAGTGCTGCTGCCAGGGACCCTCTGCCCCTCGCGGGGGTCCCTCGGCTCTCCTGCGGCCGGGCAATGCCCTGCCGAAAGCTCACAGACCGGCCCGGGGCAGCCGGGGTGCGGCAGCTGCCTCCAAACTCAGTCCCCGCTGCTTCAGCCTCCCCGAAGGGAGCGGGATGAAGTAACCGAGGCAGACGAACTTCCCCCGAACAAACCAAACTGAGCCGTTTTGAGCAAAAAACCTGTTCCTGTGGGAACAAACCGTGTGAAACAATCATGCAGCCTCTCTCCTACCTTATCATTCCAATTACATTCTCCTAATCTACAAAATTGAAAGGTAATGAGCAGTTTTTCCTTAAACCACATTAAATAACACTGTCAAAATGCAAATTTATTCATTAAGTATAAATGAGTGTGTTAAATATTCATGAATTGTTGCTTGCAGTATGTAATTAATCCCATGGTCTGTGTGTCCAAAAGCATTTAGGAGATAGAGTAGAGAAGACGGTGCTGTAGAATGATAACGTTTAAAGCATGTTTTTAAAAGCAAAGGTCACCAGCCCTTTGGATTCTAAACTATTACCAGTGCTTATAATTCATTGTAATACCTCTTCAGCATGTACACATGCTTTCATGATTCAAGGTTTGTATCCTCAACCCTTCTTGTCTAATAATCTATTCAAGAAAAGAAATACTTGAGGGGGGGAAGTGTTGTTAAATTATCCCATTCACCACTGACACACTCAGATTAATACAGTACTCTCCACATTTCAAAACTCCCAAGGACTGCAAAGCTTCCCTCAAAAAATGATGCCAATTTGACCCCGTGGTTCTCTTTTTGCTGGTGAGGGGGAAACAAAAAGTGAATTCTGACACTTGAACCATCACTAAAGCTGGTTGCCATGTTAAGTATCGTGAAAGATAAAAGCTTCACACCAGAAAAAGACTGGTCTTTTCTTTCTTTTTTTTTTTTTTCTGTGTCATTTGTTGATATGAAGGAATCCCTGAATCCTGTACTAAGCTTTAAGTAAGTGCTCCCATTGATACCAGAGAGAAGTACACTACATAAAGTGATGGAATTTTCGGTCTCAATGTCCTTAGCTTAACTATTCACTCTTTTCTCTGCCCTTCTTAAATTCCCACTGCTTCTTTTCATTTAATAGAAACCACTTTCAGAAACTCTTTGTCAGTCTGCTTTGTACTTTTTTGGGGAAGAATCTTTGAGCTGCTGATGAAAAGAACTGATTTTTTTCAAGATAGCATGAAGAAATAACAACAACAAAAAAATCATTATAGTGTTCATAATAATTCCCTTCACAATCACTTGATGTTCTCAAGGTGCTTACTGTATACAGCTTTCAGCAGTTGTGCAAGTATAAACTCTGCTGCCTCCCCTTCCTTCCACAACACTTGTAGAAAAAAAGTACATGACAGTGACTTGATCTTTTAGTGTATGTTGTAGTGTATGACATTTTTACCATGCCATTCTGTGTGTGTATGTGAGTGTGTGAATTAACACAATACCAAGTGATGCACAATTCCAAGTAACTCAACCTGTCGTTCCCATCACAGGCCAGAGAATCCAGGAGCTGCAAGGCTGTGCTCTGACAGATTTTTGTCATGTTTTTCCTTGCAAAAACCTAACAAATGGTTTGCCATTTGTATGCAGGCACGTTTTGTTCATTCAGAGCCAGGGGGATTATCTCTGCATGGCATGGGGCTTGTACTGTACCATGTGGATTTATCCTGCAAAATTAGGTGCTGGAAGATTTTTAGTTTCTATACAATATGTTCAGGGGACGCATTTGCTCAGCTCCCTTCCTAGTTCTGCAGAACTAATAAACAGGACAAGGCAGAAATGAGACTTTTTACTTGGTGACATCACCATACATCAAGTGTCTTTCATCAATCAGATCACTAAGATGATGAAGCAATGCAACTTGCAGTGTGTCAGATCAATCAACTGAGCATCTTTTCTAGAGTGCTGACAAAAAAAAGGCAATGTGAGACCAAATAGATTTGATTTGCCTTATTTTAAGGCCTATGTAGTAGGGCTTGATGAACTATAAGGCACTATAAAAACAGGTTGAAGGCAAAGTTGGTCACAGAATGCAGGATAATGTTTCATCATGTCTATTAAAGAGGTAAGCCATCAAACCCCAAGGCCAGGCAGCTGCAATCCAAGCACTGTTGACACTCAGTTTACGAGACATTTGTGATAAGTGCTTTTGTTGTAATTAAAAAGCTGTGCAAGTCTACCCTGTTGTGTCGTAACCAGTACCTTATCTCCTGTATCAAAATGAGGACAGACCTCACCTGTCAAAGACAATTAATTTAGATAGCTCTCCTCTGGACAGGAGAGGAGTTAATCAGAAATTCTCTGGTAGAATGTTTTCTTTTTGTCAGTGAAGAGTGCTAACTGATTGTAATTTAAATCTCCCATTCAAAGATGCAGATTTTGATCAATTTTACGACAAAACAAGCCAAATCTTAATGTTTCATTTTTTGACAGTTCCTTTGCTCACTTTACACATAGTGTCAGAATCCAGACCCCCTAGTTCCCAAATTCTGCCAGTCCTGAGGAGAGGTGGGAGCTGTTCGCCCAGGGACTGAGCAGCCCACAGAGGTCTAGTTACTCTGTGCAGCAAAAGCCAGAAAGGCCCCAGCAGATGTGTTAACACAGCCTACCCTTTCCTTTGAACAGACTGCTTCCCTCCATCTCCAATGCACCCTCACTCAAATTCCAGAATTCTCCAGAGGCAGAAGTGTTTTTCAAAAAATGACAGCTAGGGATCATGTGTAGCCCAACCAATTCAGGGAAAGGGCTGGAGATTAAAGAGGATTGGAAAGACTGTATGCATCAGTGGCTCTGCTGCATAGGGATTGTCTCACAGACCTCACACAAGGTCAGGGAACCCTGAACATTGCTTAAAAAAAGGAATGTCTGTGTGATCCTCCAGGATATCATCCTTGGCTGGTGAATGAAGGAAGACAGGAAAAAAAAAAAAGATTCTGAACATGGAGTATCTGTCTTTTGATGCAGGTGAAAGGATGGCACCATTTAGGTGGTCTCCTGTTCTGTAGAGAGGCAAACAGCCTGCTAGGAAAGAGGCTAAAAATAGGTACTAAAAGAGGAACTGATAAAAAACCCCCCAAATCCAACCAAAACCCCCCAGTCTTTCAGGATCAAATTAAGATGGCAAAACCAAAAACCATGAAGAATGTAAAAATAGTAGATTTTCTATAGAATAATACCAGATAGTCTGGGTAAAAAAAATGAAATGAATTAAAATTACATATTTATAAATTCAGTGTAGCAGGTATTACTGAAATTAGATGGGAAGAACTGCGTAACTGAAACATTAAAATCAATGGTTATAACCTATTTTTGGAAAGATCAAGTAGAGAGAGGGAGAAGAAGGGTGGCACTCCACAGTAAAAGAGCCACAGTCTGTTTTCAGGACACTGGAAGCTCAGAAGCAAATGATGTGAATGCAATGGATCAATACTCTAACAGATAAAACACTAGATGGGATAGCAGCTGCTGTCTGCAAATCACCAAATCATAGAAGACAGCAGGATGACTGGATGCTTTGCACCTTCTGTAATGTGTAGGAGCAAAAAGGCTGCACAATCATCTGAGACTGCAGCCTGCCCAACATATACCTGAAGTTTCATGATGCTGGTACCTCTGCTGAATTATTGAACATTCTATATGAATGTTTATTAAACCAAAATGGGGAACTCTCCAAGAATGAGAATTTTGTGTGAGACAGCATCTCAGAAGTAATCAAAAATTATCAGAGGCATTTGGTAAGAGAAGTAAATTAATATTAGTGGCTATGATGATAACTTGATTGCTCTTTATGGGCACAAAGAGAATGAAGTGCACGGTTATATGGATGGTGCAGTCTTTTTACCAACCTGAAAATTATTGAAAAGGAGAATCAGCTAGGAGACAAAACAGGTCAATAATTGGAAAATACAATAATACATTTATTAGCTGAAAAATCAGGAAAGAAAGTTGTTCAAAAAATATCTAGATTAAAGGGTTAATGAAAACCTCTCCTTAATTGTAAATCAATGAAATGAAAAAAGGTTAATAACACTGAATATAGAATAGAACTAAGGCATTACATATATAATTCCTCCAGTAAGTGTAGCCAAGTTGTAAGGGGAAATTTATGGTCAGAGAATTAAGGACAATATTTTTCAAAATCATTAGGAACCCTGACAATGGTACCAGTTCTTTATCAGATTGAAGTGGAAGATTTGTTAAGAGTAATGAAGACAAGAAAGAAGTGTTCAATAAGTATTTGTGTTCAGTATTTAAGGAAAAGACAGACAATTGATGATACTCTATGAGGATGATAAAATACCAGACAACAAAGGAAAAAAAAAGGAAAAAATTACATGGAAGCTACTGAAGTAAGAAAAGTAAGAAACACTTGTGTAGGAAACTTCAGATAATTTGTATCCAAGATTTGTTCAAGAGCTGACTGCAGAATCTCAATAATTATTACTGCTTTTTGCTAAGTCTTGGAACAATTGGGAAGGTTCCAGAAAGCTGGAAGAAAACGTATGTTGTGTTAATATTAAAGAAGGATAAACTTAATGACCTAGATAATTACAGTCCTGTCAGTTTGAAATTGATCTGGAGTAAAGTAATGGAATGGCTGACAGGGGACTCAATTACTAACTAATTAAAGAGAAGAAATATGCTAAATGCCAATCTAAGTGCAATATGGAAAACAGATACTGTCAAACATATTTGCTGGCTTTTTTTCCAATTGTGAGTACAAGTGAAAGACAACACTGTTGATACACTTTGACTCCATATGACATTTGATGTGGTATTCATGACATTTGAGTTAAGAAAACATGATAATACAAAATTGACATGTCTCACATTAAAGTAATGGAAAACTGGTTAACTGACATTTCAAAATGGAAATTTAAAAGGGGAATGATCACAGAACAGGTATTCTGCTGGGATAGCTTTCTGGGCATACACTAGTTCACAATTTTATCAGTAATTTGAAAGAGAACACAAAGGTTCACAGAAGACTCAGTCATTATGGAAGAAATTGGCAATAAAAGAAGATATCACTGAGACTGTTGCAAAGTATTACTGGGTGGTCTGGTGCAAACTAAAAAATAAGATCTAAATGTAAATAAATGTAAAGCCACAGAAGCAAAAGCTTCAGGAGTCTAGGCTGGCTATTCTATGGGGATTTGAAAGCTCTAAAGAGGCAAATCCAAGAATTTAACTATTTTTTACTTGATTATCTGGTCCTATGACAAATAGTCAAACTCACATTCACGTCCCATGTCACTACTATCATGTCTTGATGTACTTCAAGAGTAATATATCCAACCATCCTGCATGGAAAAAGGATGAAATGAATCCATATTATATTATGCTACTAATATGCATTCAGAGCTCACACTGTAATAGTTCTGAAGTGAACATTACGGTTTATGCAGAGAGTATGCCTGAAAAAGTAACACACAAATTCTTAACAAGCCCCTTGGCAGCATATCAGACTTGAAGGACCCTCAAAGCTGAGCATGTGAAAGGCATTTCTTCCCTTTAGTCTTATCCTTATCACAGAAATACTTTTTTCGTTTCCCTTGCTCTGGAAGCTGACAAAATAACACAGTTCTAAGTGGAATACACCAGAATCTGGCCCACAATTAGGTGGTAACAGCTGCTGCATTACATATGCCAGTGTGACAGACAAACCCAGAATCTCCAGTCCTTTCACCAAACTGGCTACTCTACATATGTTTACTTCAGCACATACAGACCAAGTTAAGATTTACAGATCGAAGCTGTGGCTTGTTAATCATGCTCTTAGCTGGGAACAGGAAAATAGGAAAGTTAAGAGACCAGAGGCTGAATGAGTCCTAGTTCCCTTCCTCCCAAAGCACCACGGAGTCTTCTGGGGAACAAAAGTTATGTAGGTCCTCCTCACTGTAGTTGCAAGTAGAGGTTTGCACCTTTTCCTGAAATGTGATCTCTCCCCCAGCCCTTCACACTTACACTGTCTCAAGTATGTGCTCAGTGTCCACTCCTGGGGTTTCAGTGGCTTCACCCCCGAGACTGCTACACTCTGGCAAGAACGTGCCCTTTATGACCAGGATCTAATGGACCTTTTCCACAAAATGCATTTGTGCCTGCAATGTGTTTTAACATACAGAAATAAAATAATGAGTTATTGTAAGTGTAGATTTTGCGGCTGAGTTTACCCAACATTACCGCATATTTTTAGGGAAAATGCCTTAAAACGTCTTTAAAGTGTGTACAGCTGATTAATAACACTTATGAGAAAGAAAACCTTTGTTTCCTTGAGTTCAGTGAACTGTCAGATATTATTATAGTGGTGTATACATAAACAAGAATAAAAGTGTTTTGCACAAAATCGTGCATAAATTACGTCAGACAATTGGAAAATTGTATACATTTATTCATGTTTTAAAATAATCCAGGCACAATTCTGCAGATACACAGAAGCATGTTCTCCAAATGGGAGCAAAAACTAAGTAACATATAGCAAGAAAACACATGGCTTAACATACAAAGTAAGTACAAACAGTATGAAAGTTTTCTTAGTCTACAGTGGTATCTGCTATCAATACACTTGTCAGCATTACAAAAAGGCAACCAAAGAATACAGGTAATAATTGTGTAACATAAACTGCCTAAAAAAGTTTGTTAGCAGCATATAGTAGCAACTGTCTAAGAACAGAAGAATGCTTGCACACTGTATATAAATGCATATATGCACACATATACAGATACAACTGGAAGGCCACAAGAACAAAATTACCCTGGGGAAATGATAAAGGGAATTTTTATATGTCTTGCAGTATATAAAAACAATGCATGCATTAACAAGCACCCAGCATGTTCCAGATAAAATTACATCCACGAGCAGAATCACATTAACTTTTCATCAAACAAAGCACTTACCATGCTGTACCCATGCTGGATCACTTTGTCCTATATCACACTCGTGACTTATAGAGCACATTTGGATGGTAAATTTAGGAAGAATCAGGAGTCCTTGATTCCCATGATCTGACAGGAGGAATCAGATCTCAAATTTGAAAGAAAAATATCCATGAAAAAAATACTCATGCAAAGCCTGAGTTATAACATGGTCTAGCAGGAATTCCACTTTCCTGTGGGACAGTCCAGTACAATGGCCTCACTTAGTTTGCATGACGGAGTGTTCCTGAGGATGTGCACCAGATTCCTTTTGGATGAAAACAAAGGATGTGCTCCAATCACCAGTGGCATTCAGCCCTTGGGATCAAACTAGATTTATGTGTGGAGATCAGGTCCTTAGCACCAGCAGTTTCAGGCTACAGATCCGATCCAGCTAAGCTAATTCTTTGCTAACATAGACACAGGCTTTGGAAATACACAGAATAAACATTAATCAACAAGTACTATAAGCTGTATTTACCATGTAGATTAGTCTTAGTTGTTCTTACTTGCCCCTACTTGATAAAAAAGGGACCTTCCCTACAGATACTCCTTGTGTTTGCAGACATGTGCGAGTGTGTCTGTTTATGAGGAGGGCACAGGTGATCAGCCAACAGAGCAGTGGGCACACAGTTTGTTTTTCCTTCTACCATCAGAAATACTATTTTCAGTCTTAAAATAATGAAAAACTCTGCAGGCACCTCAGCCAATCTTCTACACGTTCAATTCCCATTGAAAAGACACGCCTGCAAATATAAAAACTTTGGGATCATTGCCCTCCTAACCTCTCAACATCATCTATGTCAAAAAAGTCATTCCCAAGTTACACTCGGGATGTGAGATTTCCTTAGAACAGAACATAGAATTGTGATTGTGAATGCCAGAGTAGGTTCACAAAACCAAGCTGAACTATTTCTGATATTTCAGTGAAAAATGTCAAATTTAGTAATTATTTCCTGACTGGTTTCAACAGTTTATTTGCTGCCAGCTGCTAATGGCACTTACTAAAGTGCTCTGGGCAACACATAATACGAGAGAAAGAAAAAGTACTACTTCTGCTGCTTGAACTAAGTTTACACAAAACTTACATTATTTATTACAATGGAGAATAAGACGTGTAACATGCTATCATGCATAATACATGGTAAGAACATGCATTAGTTCAAGTTTATAGTCTCTTTCCAGTAAATTAGAACAGCAGTGGCAGATGTTGACAGCTGCATATTTTGAGTAATTCCCAGAAATAGCAGCCAGTAATGCAAAAAAAGACATGAAATCAGCTGTTTAAGACTCCCATAAAATAGTAACTCTTTGTGACACAATAACAAAACCCAGTGATATCTTTCCTATCATATTCCAAGAAACTGAGTTCAGCACCTGAGGTGAGACTGTGCCCCAAGCAAATCTCGCTGCTGTCAGGAAAGTGTGTCACTGCTCTGACACTGCACCCCCAGGGCAGATTCAGCATTTTTCCCGATCCACAGAAGGGGAGGATGGGCAGGCTTTGTGTGGATCACAGGCTGTGTAAGTCAGATGGAGAATTCTTCTCCAGTGGGGCTGGAAAGGGCCCAAAGCTGCAGCTGGGTGGGGACCTACAAAAGCTGGGGGAGCAGGCCCAGATGTGCAACATGTTAGTATGGCTTCCACAGAAGTCATGTCTTTCAATAGAGAGAGACCTTTTCTTTCTCCTTCAGTCCCTTTTAGAGGGTTTGCCTAGGAGACTCTACTCCAGAACAGAGACACGAGACTTCTGTACATTATGCTAGACAAGGTTTACAAAAAGCTTCCCCTTCCCTATGACTTTAGCTATATACATCACAGCAATAGCCAGAAAAATTTATATGAATCTGGTGGCTGGCTTCACTCCTCTATGGTTAAGTTTCATTCCTATGCATCCTCTCAGGAAAGAAGGAACAGAATGAGACATATAATTTGAAAATTAAGCAGTTCCTCCCCAGAGGAACTAAATACAGTCAGGAAAAACACGACTTTTTTTAGTAAATACATGACTGTTGCTCACAGCACATCACAATGGCCACAGACAGCTCCTGTGTGATACTGACACCTAGGTTCACTCTTGTGGGTACCCCAAGTATCATCATGAACAAACCCCAGGCTGGCCTGAACACAACTAAAGACACATTATTTCTGACATACACGCAGAAAAAAAAGACAGCAAATTATAACCATCAATACATAAAGTGGTTCTGATTTTTTACTAACTAAGACCATCATCCAGTTATAATTCACAAGGCATTACTTATTTAATTCTTACTTACCTAGATGCTGGACATGTCTTCTGGTTGAGCATCTGTGCTCTGCTGACAGCTATCTTTGTGTGGGGTCCTACTTTAGTCCAGCCCACAAGCAGGTGAATAATGGAAGACCATCAGCATCAGCCCTCCAAGAGCTGGATGGGCTTCTCTTTATTAATTCTGCAAAGCATTATGTGCACATGGTACTTCCCAGACAAAACACTGCTTACCTTAGCACCCAGGAGGGCAAAGATTTTACTGGGGTAGATGCTGTATTCCAAAGCCACTTCCATTAGTTTTGAAGATAGTCCTCAGAGATTCCTAAATCAGTGAGTGTTCAGATAATTTGTGTCAGGCTGACTTCTTCACCCCTGGTGGTGTTTATGTGGAAATATTTAACAACAGAGAATTTGCCTCCATTTTTTTTCTGTAAAGGGCATGCTTTCCCATTGATGATAATTCCTACTAGAGAGAGTAGGAAAATTATTCTACACAGGAGCTAAAGGCATTTGAAGAAACTGAACACTTTAGTAAAGTATTTCCAAGAGAGATCAACGGGTACTCCTTGCCTAAAGCACTTTAGGGGCATTTTTTAGAAGTCGGAACACCATCTGCTCCTAAGTAGAGCTCTCCATCAGTCCTTCCCATTTACTGATGTAACTGATAGGAGCAGTCTGCAGATGGAGCCTCCCAGCCCAGATGGAAAGGGAATTTGGCTGGATATATAAACTAATTTTTTTCTTTCTGAGAAGAGGCCTTAGTATAAGCAGGAGGATGTGATCTGGACATCTAATGGGGATGAAAAGGTTGGAATGATGTCTGTTATGTCAGTTTGGAAAGAAAAAATAACACTTTTTAATTTTACTCAGTCAATTATCTATGAACAGTAATTAGCCAGTCAAAAAGATATTTTTTTAATGAAAATTTCTGCTCCTATTTAAAGTTTCTGTTTTGAAAACAAAAAGTCAGAAGGTAATGCAACATAAAACATAAAGTATATTACAGTTTAAATGTTTATTAAAACCAAGACATTAATGCCTTTTTTCCCCCTCTTTTTTTAAAAAAGTTCATTTAAATCCCCCCTACATTTTAAAAGAAACTTTTGATGACTACGCAGCTCACTGATGGCAAAAAAGCCAGGCCAAACTATTTTTGAGCATTCCTCTATTAGCAGCAATGTGAAAATGCATTTTGAAAACCTCAGGTAAACTCCCTGCTTGTTTTATACTCATGAGTAGTTGATTAAAATAGGACTGCTTGAATGAATAAGCAATTAGGATATGATTACATTCAGGTAAACTGTAGTAGTTTTATCTCAAAGAATTAATAAGTGATTCTCAGCTGATTTCTTCACTGCTCTCGGAAGATGAACCACCAAGATCCCTTATAAGCATCCAAGTACTGACATTCTTTCTTTAGTACCAAAGCTGGCTTTTAACAGATCTCAACCAAGGCATTTTCTTTGTAGAATCATCTTTAACACATTGGTCACTGTTACTTACTCATATAATAAAAATCATGTAAATATGCATTTAACTTATGCTAAAGACAGGCTCATTTAAATAAGAGAACTGATGTTCATTTCCTCTAGTATGAATGAAGCCTGCTGCAATGTTTCTAAAGTGGATCTGCTCTTAGTGCAAATCCAGGCAGAAAGCAACGCTTGTACTTTGCTCTGTGACACCTGAACTCTGTGTTCTTAATTTTGTGTACATTTAGATGTTCTTAGAGCTGTATATTTCTTAGCTATCCTTTGTGATAGTGTTTCATGCAGCATGCAAGCACTCTCCAAAAAGCTTCAGAATGAAGCACGTATTTTACAACGTGTTTATGGTGAATTGGGAAGTATTAATTATCTTAAAAACTTTCTCAGGCTTAAAAACCCCCTTGCACGTGAACACAACTCAGGCAAATCCTTATGCTCACTGGGGAGAAACACTCTACTTCAGGAGGACACTTCCATGTAAGTCTGTTCAGCCCAAAAAATTTCCACGTGCAGCACTTTCACAGCAGTTTTCTATTAACCCAGAAATCTTTAGAAGTTCAATTGGCTGATGTCCCTCTTTTCAGTTCCTCTTCCCTCAAGGGAATGATAGGATTTCCCAGGCTGCCCTGTAAGATACGTGTGGAGCATTCTCCTTAATTCTGCATGGCCTACAGTTTTCAAATCCTGCCTTACAATTTTTTATTAGCTTTCCATATATCCAGCCACCCATCTGAACTGAAAAGATGCATATGATGATAAATCTGGTTTTGTTACTACAGCTTTTTATCCACCCATGACCCTTTCCCCTTTTTTGATTTCCTCTCATGTTGTATCAGCCTAAAACTGCAGAAACGGATACTTTTAATTATTTGTATCTCACAGCATTGCCTGTAATTTTCAGACACTTTGGGCACCGCTTCTTCAAAGCACTATACAAATAAATTGAAAATAGGAATATCATCTCAACAGCTTGCAAGAAAGTCAGTCAGGAAAGGAAGTAGGCAAATACTATTGCTCTCCTTTTCCAAACAGGAAGGTGAGACATAAAGTCATGCCAGAAACCTGGGACAAAGCTGGTGTTTGAATGTAGATGTTTATACAGGATCATAAGCATGGCCCCAGCCTTTGTCTGACAACCAGAATGAGTACGTAGAGTACTAAAGTAAGCAGTCAGAGCTGAGCTATATTAAAAAATAAAATCAGAGAACTGCATTTATGGTAGAAAATAGAAGGGGCATCAGAGATGATACCCTGGAATCACCTACCAACAGGAACAAGAAAACAATGATCAGGAGGAGGAATACTGCTGAAGAGATTTCCTCCCCATCCTATGATTTGGAGCTGTTGATGCGAGAATATTTATGCAATGAACATATAAAATATAGATCTACATATACAAATATACAATAGGAAATAGTCAGTATACAAATACTTACATGTAAAAATAGCTTTTTACTTTCCCCTTTTCTTGATTTACAAAAGCATACAAAGTTTCCTGTTGGTTAATGTTTAAGTAGTGTGAGTAAACCCTGTGTGACATGTTCCACACGTAATTCCTTCAAGTGTTCACAGTATTGGCTATTACAGTGTTGAATCTGACATTCCAGATGTTAAAATATTCATAGGACACATTCTAAACTTAAAGCATTAGTTTAAATACAGTTTAAATAAAACTCACATGTATAGTTGAATTATGGTCATATAACAAATCAGTCTGCTGCAGCTGAAAACTTTCCATGACAGTAAGCTTGAAAATACATAAACTAGAGATGAGTATATTTTAAGATTCTTGAACTGCCTTTTAATGTGCAGATTATACCATGAGATGGAGAGTTCTTTCAACTTCATCTGAAGCAATGCAAGCTGATAGAACTCAGTATTACAAATTATTCTCAGTAGGAAAGTGGATGCACAGAACAATTTGCCATCAGAGCCAGACACACTGTCACTTTCTTCAGATACCCAACAGACAAGAATAAATGACAGGTACCATTGTTTTTGTGTTAAGAATAAATGATCTGGAGCATTCTGCATCAGGAAAGTGCTTTAAATTAAATTAAGTTAGTCCTCACAACTCTCTTGTGAGGTAGATAGACACTATCCTTGTTTTTAAAGATGGAGAAAATGGAGATCTAAAATAAATTATGATGGCTCTATGGGAAATAGTGTCAAAATACTGTTATTTGGATGTTGGAGCCTGTCAAATGCACAACTGGAGTAAATGGAGATATTCATGAGACAACTTTACACTCACCAGCTCGGGTAATGACAGCAGGTTTGGTACAACAGCCAAAGGTTCATCATGGGCTGCAAAACACAATCTTTGCAAAGTGTCATTCTGCTGGAGGAGCTGAATTGTGAGACAATAGCTTCAAAATGCACAAACTGCATAGCCCCAGATGGTACAGACTGACCAGGGTGGAAGGAAGCTGCATTTCAGAAGTTATGAATTAATCAGGAGTCTTGAGTAGGTAATATCTTCTCATACAAGAGTTGGGTACAGTTCAAGAACCATGCTTAGCTCACCTCTAATTTTACCATATATGCAAGTGCTCACAATATATTGTGTATCAATATATTCAGGTGTTTTTTAAAATTTACTCACTCATGGACCTGGGAGGTCTGTATTTTGTATTTTTCCTCACATTTCTCTTGTAGAAAATTTCTACTGATACCACAAATGGAACTAGTGCTTCAGTACAGCAAATGAGCTACAAATAATGATTTTAAATATCTGAGATGATGGAGAATTTTCAAAGGACCACCATGTTCTCTGTGTGCACCTGTATATACAGGAATCCCATCTGTCTTTAACTGCTCCTGCCTTGAAGTAAAATCCAGTTGAAGTATAAAGTGCATAGTGTGGATTAAACTCCTAAGAAATAACAAACAATGTGTCTGCCTTCCACAGATGATTAATTTTGCTTAACAGCTGAACCACCACCCTCTTTGTCTTCTGGCTTTTAGTTTAGTGTTACCTAGGCTGAGAAAGGCCAGCCAGATGTAAGCAAAACTATTGTAAACTGAGACATTTTTGTAATATACTGTTAAGGGAGAGTTAAGTAAACCAGTATCAAGACACTGTCCAGTTGGGATGTGTAAATATTATTGTGTGCTTCTTGGCCCACTTAGCAAATACTTTCTTTTCCGTGATAAACCGGTGGCCTCCATATGGAGCATTTTCATGGAGAAAGTATTCCTCACACTCATCTCTTCCTGGCTCGTAATAGTGGTAGGGAACTTTACGAAAGCCTTCTGACCTAGGGAAGAGAAAGGTATACTTAATTACTATTTTCAAGAAAAACATAAATATATAGTACACCTGAATACAAGATACAAGCATCCTAGCTTGGATCAGCAATAATGTGGCCAGCAGGACCAGGGCAGTGATGGTGCCCTGTTCTCAGCATTGGTGAGGCCACACCTCAAATCCTGTGTTCGGTTTTGTGCCTCTCACTACAAGGCAGACACTGAGGTGCTGGAGTGAGCCCAGAGAAGGACAGTGGAGCTGGTGAAGGGTCTATAGCACAACTCCCATGAAGAACAACTGAGGGAGCTGGGGGATCCTGGAGAAAAGGAGGCTCAAGAGGGACCTTATCACTCTTTACAACTGCTTGAGGCAGGGCTGTAATGAGGAAAGGGTTGGTCTCTTCTCCCAAGGAACAAGGGACAGGACATGAGGAAATTGCCTCAAGCTGCACCATGGGAGGTTCAGACTGGCTATTTGGAAAAATTTCTTCACCAAAAGGCTTGTCAAGCACTGGAGCAGGCTGCCCAGGGAAGTGGCTGACTCACCAGTCCTGGATGTATTTAAAACATGTGCAAAGGTGTCACTTGGTACACAGTTTACTGCAGACCTGGCAGTGCTGGGTTAACAATTGAACTCCATGATCTTAAAGGTCTTTCCCAACCTAAACAATTCTATGAATGATCTGAAATCCCTTCCATGTGTCAGCACTTGAACTCCTTTGCTAAACTGTAAGGGCTTTCATTACATCATGATTTTTAGGAATTTTTCTAAGGCAGAAGAAGCTCGGTGTATCTCTCCGCATACATCGATCTTGACAGTCAGTACTGGGCTGGCTCTTACGGGCACTGCACATTTTGTTCAACCTGTGATAACTCAGCCCACAAGGCTCCCTCCCTAAGCAAAGTCTTCTCACTGGATAGTCCCAGCTGTTGAAACTGGTTCTTGAACAAGGCAGTTATAAGAGTAACATCCAATATAAGCAGGTAATCCTGTCAGAATCACAGCTTTAAGGAGACAGCCTTCTCTGCTGCCAACAGTGCTATCATGCTGTTGACTGGTTTTACATCAGAGCTCTGCAATGCCAGCTTGCCTGAGCTCTCTGAGGACAACCTTAGTCCTGTCACCCCTCATCCCAGGGTGCCTACTGTGTGTTTTCACAAACAAAGAACAACATATGTTCATTCTGTTCATTCCATCTGGATGACTCAATCAGTGAGATCTGCAAGTTCTAAAAAGTCAGCCTCTAACGTTAAGATATCCTAATTAAACAGCTGTGACTCAAATTTCGTTGTTTGTGACATTTTTTAGGTTCTGCCAGGAATGAGTCTCACACTGGAGTGACACAGAATGTGGAATGAGAATCTGCATAAAGGCTTGACTTTAGGAACTCGTGACCCACTGGACTGGCTACACGCAGGACTTGGACCAGCTAAGGTACAGAAGAATAGGTGTGTATGTACCAGTACCATAAATTGTACATGACATTTCCTGCTTTTCTGAATGAATGAGAAATAGTTTCAATTTATATTTTTCTACCATACACAGTAGATTAAAGTATTTAACTTGGACTTTTAAAAATTGTGTTTAGAGTTATACTTCTGACAATAGGATTAATCCACTGTCACTGTAAGGTCACCAACAGTAGTTGGTTGGAATTTATGTCAGTTTATGGTGATAAAGCTCACAGGACTTGTTTTATTATCTAATTAGAAACCTCTACTACTCAAAACAAGCCATATATAACCTAGAAAGTTCCAGTAGGTTGCTCAGTGGTGGTGAAATGTAATTTCAGGTAACTATCCTGGGCTAATCATTTTATTTCACTTCCAGGTGTATTTGGTATTCAGAATATAATGTATTCATTTTTTCCTCTATAGATTTGTTTTAGCAGTGGAAACAAGTATATTTTATCTAAAGAATATGAGCATACTTTGTTTCCAACTAATTCTGAAACTGTGTAAGATCTTTGATTAAAAATAGTTCCTTATGACATCTGACGTTAGATTTTGTAAATGTTTTTATTTTATCAACAGCACATGCCGTATCAGGAGTGAATATGCTGACAATAGTGTCACATCAATGCAAAACACTGGGAAATGACTGCCTGATCCATTTTTTGGATTTACGATATTAAAATCAATTGTGAAATTTTGACAAGACATCAGAATTGTAAATGCATGAAAATAATTTTCTATGGTCTTACTTGCAGTAGGTGTCATTTATCATCCCATAGACGTGAATTCCATAGCAGGCATCCATAGCCAAAATTAAGGTAAACCAACCCGTGCTGAGATATGAACCTGACTGGACTCTGTAAAAATACAACATACACAAAACAAATTGCAATGAGAAATTATCAACACTTTATCAAAGAAATACAATCTATTGCCTGGGACAAAAGGCATTAAGCAGCTTGACAATCTGTCAAAACCATACAATTACTTTGAATTATTTATAGATACGCTGTCATTCTTCCCAGCTTGGGGCCTCCAGCTATTGTCCACAGAAAAAAAATACCATGTTAAATATCTGAAGTGAAACAATGCAAAATTACAATCAGAAAATAATTTGTTTTCACATCTAAAAGATAGCAATTAGTGGAGTATGTAAAATGAGACAAAGTTTACCAAAATACAAAGTGCTGCTGGAATTTGTGGTGCATGCAAGTGAGTAAGCACCATCTTCTTTGGCAAGCAAAATCTTAACCTGCATTGGGCTACCCTCGACATGAAAATTCACACATAATGAAACTTCCAAGGATATTGTGGTACAAAACCATCTAATATAAGGTTCTGAAAACCAAAATTCTGTGCATATCCCTTTACATAATTTTGTGTTATCATTCTTTGAGCTAACATAGTGGAGAGAAAACCACAAGAGGATGGTGCCCAGACTGACAGTCTTTGCTCAAATGACTAGATATATTCAATCAGCCCAGAAGTATTACCTGCATGAGTGAGAAAAATGACCTGTGTATAGATTTGGCTCACAGACTGTTTGGTTGAGCAAACACATGCATTGTTAACTACAAACCAAACTCTGTTTGCTCTGCTCACACAAATGCTACCAATGGGGGACTGGGAGTCAGTGGAGTTACCCAGATGACCTGGCCATGCAAGACTCACTGCTTTCAACCCACATGAGTAGTGAGAGCACAGTCAGCCCTTGCTGCTCATGAATGGGTTGAAGTCCAGCTTTGTGCATGTATTGCATTCAGTTTGACTGAAATCAGTGAAAATAATTATCTTTAAATTATTTTTAAAAGCCTTGTTTTCAAAGAAAGATACCACAAAACTCACAAAATCATCTTAATGGAGCACCTTAATAGAGCTGTGTGTGAGTGAGAGGAGGGGATATATGAGCTTTCTGCCACACCTGTAAGCTCTTCGCTTTTGGGTATGGCAGGGAGCAGTCTGTTCTCCATCCTAAGTTAAAGCAGCCTAACATTTGCACACAAGTAAGTTCTGCTGTAATAGAACTCCCAAGTAAGCTTATGTGCAAATCAGTTATTGCCCCTAATGAAATCTTCTGAAAACATTTTCATCCCAGGGTAGGAATAAAATTTTCATGTGGGGAAAAAACCCTAGAGCAATTTATCCAGCCTATAAGCGCCAGCTTCCCTGTGAGACAGAAGAACCAACCTAAGGTGCCTTTTGCTGGTTCAGAGCAAGAATGTGCTCCAGTGTCCTGCCTCCCTCCTTCAGCATAAATATACCAATCAGTGGTTTTGGCACAGATTCTGTGTTACTTCCCTGCTCAAGTTGAAGTAAATACTATTTAAGACAATAGGTGAAAAAGTAGTTGTACAACCTTTATCATGACAATTACATACAGGTCTGAGATTCAAATTCCTTCTCTGAGCAATACATGTTATTATGGAGAGTAGAAAAGCTCCAAGAGCTTTACATTCCTAAAGAAACTCCAGTACACTCTAGTTTAAATAAACCTTTGGTTTTTTTAGCGAAAAACAATTACCTCAATTTCCAGAACTGAGTCCAAAACCACTGGAAGTAGTTAAATATTCACTTCCTTGCCCATGTCTGTCATCCTTCATGTGTGAGCTGGTGTGAACTTCTATCCCTGCCTTTCCTGAAATATCCTTTCCCTTAGCTATCCTAGCTGCTTTTGTAAAGATCATAATGGAAACAATAAATAAAGGGTTAACTTAAACTGAACAAGTGGAAACTAAAGGCAGAATGTCAAACACCTCTGTTTCATTAGGTGGATAACAACTCTAATGGTGCTTCTTTTTTGACACCTTTATTGTCATGAAAGTGTACAGCTGTTTATCTGCCCCATCAGGATCTTCATCTCTTCAACCAGAATGTTCTGCTACTGTCTAGCAGGGAGAATTCCCAATCCAATTCATGTTATTTCAAAATAACATTCAGCCATGATAAAAGGCTGCATTGCTTCTAACTTGCTTTCTGCTCCTGCACCAGGAAAACACTGGCCTTGAGCTTTCAAAGCATTTTAGAATCATAATAACCATTTATAAGAACACGATGAAGATCAGGACCCTTCTGATAATGGAGGTTTATTGGAGAGCACTATATTGACAGTAGCATCTGAAATTTGCTATACTCAGGAGGAAAAAGGAATTTTAAAAAAGAATTAATCAATATTTCATGTCTTGTTTTAACACCATTGGACCTTAGTCCTCTCATCTATATACTGCACTGGCAGGATAAATAAAAACAGCAGAGTGAGTTCCCAGGTACCTTCCCTGGGAGATGAAGTACATGACAGAATACAGATTATATACGTTAAACCAAAGCACTTATATTCATCCCATTTTTTCCTCTGAAGATACACAAGGATACAAGGGAATATACTTAAGCAGTGGAGATTCTGGATGATGTGGTAACACCTTAGAATTCAATCTGATACCACAAACATACTTTCAAAATTCTAATGAAAGCAATATTAGAAATGTGAAAACAATTTTAGCTATCCATAAAAAGCCATAAATCTCCAAATACCTTTTAAAATATCATCCCATAAAACTGTAGTGCAAAGCAATGTCTCAGCCCTTGCTATTATGCTAACACTGTGCACTCAATTTCCCTCTCTACAGGAGAGTTCTACATGTTTCTTGGTCAGGGGGTTTTGAGACTCATTAGAAAAACAGCTCCTCTTGTCACTGTAATTGCACTCAAATTTCAGATTTTACACATAGGAAATAAAAAAAAATCCTCCATTTATGTGCAGCATAAGGCTATGTAACCACACAAAACTGGGGGAAGGAGGATGTTAATCCCAAAATAGGGTAAACAGGAGTTTGTTAAACATCATCTGTAGAACTACCGTAGGCAGATCTGTTGTGATGTATATGTGTGCAGCAATCCCAAATTGTTTCCTACAGCTCAGAGAGACTTTTTAAAATAGTATAAAATTAATGGGGTAGCAGATCTGGACAGGAAATTGTCTCGACAGCTCAGGAGAAAATAATGCACTATTTTTCAAAATACACTTTTAAAAAGATGGCTTGGCTTTCAAGACATGATTTACAGCTGAATGCAGCAATAAAAAGGCAATGCTTACAAAAAGTTACTTTGTTTACCTTGCAAATGAAAGCTTATTTTGCATACTTCCTACTTTATTAGGATTAACGAAATGATAGTTATTGGTTGTAATTCACTCTGCTAAACACCATCCACCATTTCACAAAAGTACATAGGCATATGCTTAACGTTAAAGACATGAAAAGACCAGAGGAATCAACTTAGTTAAAATGCTTGAAACGAAGTATATGCTTGCTTATCTTGCTCTTAGTGAAGGTTTAAGTGCTTAAAATGTCATTATTTAATCTCAGAATATAAAAGTAAGCTCCAAGATTAATAGTTACTTGAAAGTTTGAAGTCTCAAAACATAGAATTTGCGTTTTTAGTACTGCCTTCCATAAACTCCAGCAGAAAGAACTGACTACAGTTTCTCACAACGTGTTACAAAAGAGACTTGCATTCTATATTTCAGAAGAAAATAGTAAAACACACTTTTAGGATTGCTAGAGTTGTAATAAGTGACACATAAAACTTTAATTAAAAATTAATTTAAAATAAAAGCCATTAGACAGGGCTCTTCAGCTTTAACTTTCTACTATTTCCCAAAAAGAAATTGATATAAAGAAGATGGAATAGAGAATGCACCCTAAAAATGCTGGCAACAGAAATTTATTTTCTTTGACATCTATAACCATGCTTTGATGTCGGCTAAATGAGGGAAAAACTCATTCTTTCTGTCGCTGGGGGGACATGGAAGAACATAAAATATTTTCTTGGTGATCCAGGGTAGGTGAGTTCAAATTGAGTAAAAGTTTTGTTGTCACTTGAGTTCTGATTTTAGCACAGAATTCCAGGAAGTTCTTTTCTTCATTCAATTGTTTCAGGATTTTTTATGTGCACAATCAATTTTAGCTCTATGGTTCAATGGACTGTAATTTCCAGTGGGGACTTCAGGGGTAAAAAATAAAAATGAAAAAAACATTTGTGAAGGCAGAGAAGATGTCTACACAAGCAATTGCATGTCAATCTGATTGCAGAAAAGAACTGAGAAGTCTATTTTTTAATTCTTTTGGGAGAAACTAGAGATCACAGAAGGTCAATTAAGAGTGTTAATTAAGATAAAAACCGAGGAAATTTAGTACTTCAAAAAGCTATTAATTAACAGACAGCTTGCCAAAAGCATTAGATAGACACTTTTCCTTTTCGACTTAATTTCAAAATATTGCAGTAAAGTAAAATTCAACAATGACAGATTGAAATGACAAAATTCTCCAGGCCAATTAATTGACAAAAAATAAATCTTTTATAAAGGCTGTTTATAGAATCTAATCCTCAGATGACTCTCCTACCAAACTACTGAATCAGCAGCAGCTTTATTTGCAGCAGCTTGGCAGGCCTCTTGATTAATAAATAAGTATAAATAAGAGTATTGGTCTAAACAGACTAAGAGAGCTACAATACATGGAGTGGAGGCTTCATAATGTGAAATGCCCTTCCAACAAAAAATTTGTTAAAATTATTCAAAATAAACAGAAATATTTTCAAAAATATGTCAGGATTAACTTAGACTATGTTCAGGTAGAATTTTTTCTGGTACTGATTTGTACCTGTGGTGCATCAAGAGACCATTAATCCTCTGGGAGATGATCAGGGTACTCTGGCTTTGTCTGGCACTCTGTCACGTGCCCTGTGTCAGCCTCATCTGTGACAGGTTCTTGGGAACGAGGGTAGAAGGTACATGTCCCATGTGCACTCCCTTGTTAGAGACAATCAGCTCCTTTTCTCCCTAGGTTTCTCTGGGCTTCTGCATTGCTGAATCATGGTATATTTCCTTACAGCTAAAAATACAGGAAATTTATCTGCCAGCACATACTGGTGAGCCACCACTTAATTCTATACTAACCAAATTAATGCTACCATTGTGCTTATGTTGACTGAAACTTCTCTCTCCCTCTTTTTTTTTTTTTTTTTTTTTCCCCCCTTCAGGAAGCATCTTTGAGTACAGCTTCTGAATAACTCTTCTGCTTTGCCAAATTAAACACCCACATTCCCCAAGTCACAGTTTTGGTCTATGCCTTTCTCTTCACATCAGATATAGATTAGTAAATGACAGATTGGAATGAGTTGACAGAAAAATGCACCCACCCCTGAGAGAACAGCAAGGCTCTCACCTCTCCCCTGAGGAGCACATACACTTCTCTTGCCAGAGAGGTGTTTATTTGAGAGGAGCAAAGGAAGTACCTTTGGTACAGGAGAAGGGCAAGACTCTAAATCCTGAAGAATACTAGCCCTAGCCTGGATTTATTTCTGTTTTCTCTAAGACACAGTGCTTTGTTGCTCATTATTTCATTACATACTTTCTGCAGAAAAAAGCGCACAAGAAGAGCAAAGAAGATGCAAGCACAGAGAATTGATTTCACCTGGTAAAAATGGTTGCTATTTCTGCATTATAAAGATACCTGTTAGGCAGCCACTTGTCATAATCATTCATTCTTTCATACACATGTGTGTGAGAGTGTACACACAGGTGTTTGCTTTGCATTCCATAATGGTGCAGGACATCCAATAATAAACAGCCATGCCCCTCTAGCAGTGAGCAGACTGTCTCACACATTGTGCTTCAGGTCATCCTGAAAAGTGAAACATTTACACATGGACAGATGTTTTATTATCCATCATGTATAGTTTTATGCAAAGCTTACACAAGTGGAATACATTATGAACAGCACAGACCACATTCCAGATTCAGGCAGTGACTGTGCCCAGCAAGATGTACATGGATATGGAGAAGTATGCACTCCAGCCAGCCCAGACTCTTGGTAGATCATCCTTACTGTGAATCCTGAAAATAAACTGCAGCTGGGTGGCATACTGTTCAATGAATCTCCAGAAATACTGGCTTTCTGTTTGTATCACTACTGCACCAATGGAACACAGGGACAAGAGTCCATTTCAGTTGAGTTTGTTACAAACCTGCAGTAAACCCTACTCCTAGGTCGCAAACTGGCCCATGAGACTCTCCCCAGACAATCTGATTTAAAGAGAGATGTAGCAATTAATAAACCCCATGTCAAAATAGCATTGAAAAAAAGACAGAAAGGACACATTATGAGTGATCACGAAAAGGAGCAGAGAAATGATGGCTTTGTATTCAACTGCATCTAATTTTAAAACACTGAAACTATTTGACTTAATATTTACTTACTGTTTTGGGCAAGACAGGCAAAACCAACATTAGAAATAAGAACTAGTCTGTTACTACAAGTACTGATATACCTGAGGCATCTGCCTGGGTATTTAATTTATGGATATATTTCCAATCTTTGTGTTGTGTACATTTTTAAAATTTATTTCCTTTCTTTCTTTGTCTACTCAATACACTCATGGAAACCTGAAACAAAGGGGGGAGGAAAAAAGAGGCAGCAGCCTGAGAAAATTGACTTCTGCTGTCCAAGCTTCTGCAGTTTCCTTATTTCTGATTCCTTGACCTGACTTTGATACATCTCAGTTCAGTTGTGAACTTAGGCAATGAGACAAGGAAGTTATTTCACCCAGGCAGAGAGGGCTCCTTCAGATGCCTCTGCTCCTGAGCTCAGAGAGGAAAGCAGAATTCCTGTTTATCAAGGGATTCCTGTTTATCAAGGAATCATAGAGGTCCAGCTTGCTGCAAAGCACACAGAAGAGAACAAGAATTTCTAAAGAATTATAATTGTAAAATCTGCCCTCCAGCCTATATATTGGACATATATATTATTTCAAGGTGATTTTCATGCATTCTCAAATCTGTGCTAATCTCTTCAAGATGAATGGCATCCCCTGCAGAGAACACAAATTGGTAGATAAATTTCTTACAGCTACTGACCTTCCACAGGCTACACTGAGTCTTCAGGTAAGAACTGTGGTCTTGGTGCAAGCTATTTACAAAACAGTAAATCCCAATTCCAAACTTTTTTCTTTCCCCACTGTCTTCCCTAATCCTCCTGTTTCCAGAAATACATATTCTCTTGATTTCTCTCAAGTCAAGATTCTTTATTTCCCTTTCTTAAGTACAGACTGTGGTCTGAGCCATAGCCCATCCTACTGCATGGACTCAAGCTATCAGCAGAAGATGCCTTTTGTGAGTGCCCGGGTTGCTCTTGTCCCCTGGGGTCTGAAGTTGAGCAGTTTATGCACAATCACAAACAACCTCCACCTGCTGGAGCTGCACTGTGCAGAAAGAGAAGCACATGGCTCCACACGTCTGCTTTTGGACTTGGATTTTGTTGATGAACAAATGTATGTTTAAGTCAGGACAGGATGCACAGAAATGTCGCCCATTACAAACACGCAATTACATTTAGAATCAAGGAAAACTAAACTCACATAAGCAGGTTTGAGGGCTAAGCTGCTGGCATCTTTACACAGCCATTTTTCTCTTCAAAAATCACCTGATTTTTGTAAAGTAAAACTCATTCCATGCTTAGGAAGACTGTTTATCAGGAAATGCAACTCTTCTGGTCAATGGCAGCAGAGCACTTGCTCCACAGGACAATTACTTGTGCTTGCAGTGGTTGAAGCAAATGGGGGGTAATGCTAAAATTTCCCTGGTTGTGGCACCATGGTGTAACCCTGTCCCACTCTTCCCCACTTTTTACTGGACTATGGTAGACTGAAGACTTACTGGAATCCCTGGTGGCTGTGACAAAGGGAGTGACAGTGAAACCTTGGCACAGGTTTCAGGGCTGGTGCCACAGTCCTCTCTAGGGCAGCTTTATGTGCTCTTCTCTTCACCAGTAGCTGCATCCAGTTTGCTGAGTCCTGGTTCAATATTTTCACACAGCATGAAAGGGAGTAGAGAAGGATTTAGATTTCATCCTTTGTAACCAAAAATGAATCAAAACTAAAAACTATGCCAAGTGGAAATAAAAAGACAACGGGGCCTTTTCCCTGCATCTCCATTTAGATCAATATTTGCTGTCTTGGGTCTGCACATTTTTCTACAGGGAGGATATAAACTAAGCAGAGCTGCAGTTAATCCAGGATCCCTGAAGAGATTTAATTAAGGAGGCTTTCCCACCCTTTTCTTTTGGTATTAAAGGGCACTCACTACTCCTAGCTGCATATTTTAGTGAAATGTATTGTAGGTGAATACAGAAGAAATTTCTTGATTAGCTCTTACCTTTTCAATACAAGATACTGAAAGGAGTTCATCTAACCTTGTCTGAAAGCAGCTTAAATTTTTCATTAAAAAAATTTCTATTAGGTTGGGTCTTTTTTATGTTTAAATCGAAAATATGATACAACTTTGTTAAGGTGTACATTGTATTTCTGTGACTGGGATGTGAGCAGAGGCTTTTATAAAGGTATTTTGTTTTATTTTTATGTTGAAAATGAAAGAATAGCTAGCATGAGATTGTACCCTAACTGTTCATTTCAGAGGGAAGAACACTGGACCAGATACTCAGCTGACAGAACCCACACTGATGTACATCAGCTGATATCCTTTCAAATTTTCCACAGTCTGCAGTCATTGTGGTAGTTCAAGAACTCTTTGATATTGACATGGAAGGGAAGGCGATGTTATTGTTCTCCACACATTTCCCATCTAACTGAGAACTTTGCTTTTTACCAGGATGGATGCCCATACAAAAAAAAAGCTTTTGGAGGGCCAGAATGTTAACTGTAAGTTTTATTTCTGAACAGATAATATTCACTGGAAAAAGAGAACTCACACTCCACAGATTAGACCTGCATCAATCTGCGTTCCTCTACCAACAACTCGTCTCCCCCCAGCTGTGATATTCAGAAGATTGTTTCCAGGTATTTTAAAATAAATTCCTAATTTGTTGCTAAATTACTAACAGATTATTTACATTACAGTAGCACGGTAAATCAATACAGTAGCACTATGAACCCTCACTGTACAAGGCACTGTACACACACGGGAGTTCTTGAACCAAAGAGCTTAACTTTCAAATACCCAGGAGAAACAGATCCTGTGGAGAACATCCGTGTCCTTATCCCTAACACGTCATAAAGCCACGTTCTCCGGAATTGCATCCAGAGCCACAGAGCTCTTCTCTACACAGTCTATTTGCACTAACCAAAAGTGCATTTTAGATTATGGAACATCAATATTTTTAGCAAAAATGAAGTCTTAAATCCAGACAAATCATTCTGATATGGAAAAAGGAGGTAAAAATAGAACTTGAGTGGGTCTGAATTTTAATTCAATTGCAAGAGGCCATAATGTAACCCATCAGTCAAGCTTTGAAGATGAACTGCTAATTAACACAGATGTTGCCTTCCCTTTTACTACTGTAACTTTCTCCAGATTAACTTTTCCTTAAAGTATAAAAGGAACAGAATATTTCTCTTTTCTTTTTTTTTCTTTTTTGACATGCATTTTAATGAAGCACACACACATACATAGGTATCATATTATAGTATCAATATCAGGGTTTTGATTACTATCAATATTCCATGAAAAAGGATCATGTCTTCCACTGCTTTCTTAATGAACTCACCTCTGTCCAAATACCAAGAAAGAAGCAAGTAATTTTCACATCTGAGCTACTGAAACTTCCTCTAACTCCTCCACTGCTTGGCTTACATAGTAGGTGGCTTTCTGAAGGGCATCTTTCGCTCATGCACATTGTGAGCAGAAGAGTCTGAAGTCTAATTAAAGCCTCACTTAAAATATAGGGTCCCAAATTCCGAGGACACACAAGATTAGCTTTTGTCCTTCCCCTTTTGTTTCCCCAGAGTCACTACATCTATGCAGCAGGGTTTCCTGAAGGCCAGATGTCTGCAGCCACTGCTTCAAATATCTACACTGGAGGCAGCACCTTGATTGCACGCAGATGTATTTGGCAGGACAAAGAATGGCACAAGTTCTTCTCTCAGATGGCAGCTTTTAGAAAAAGCATGGTACAGCAAACAGTTCAGAAAAGCAAGAGACTGCCACAGGGAAGCTCATAGGAAGAGGAACTAGGAGTCACAGTTGATTTCCTACTACCCTGCTGAACAGTTTCTTCAACACTGGACAATTTCAGAATATATTATTCCAATATTCATTGAATAGTCTGCAGGAGGTTAATAATACAAGTAAAAGCTTTGAGAAAAATCTCCATACTTATTAGAATGGCAGTTAAATGCTTGAAACCAGAATTTTTATGGCTTCTCTGCTATCAACTGAAGTAGCAAATTAGTTAATTTTCCAAGTCTTTCACCATCCAGCTTTTTGAGAATAATAAATACACGAATCATCATACTAATCATCTAACCAACTCACTGTCAGTCTAAACTAATGCCTAGGTATCAAGAATGGTGAGGATTTCAGTTAGCATCAGGAATATGATATTTCCCGTGAACCTAAGTTACTAGAATGCATTCGTCAAGTGGGACAGTGGTCCTTTGCTTTATAAATAAATGCTCTGATTTCTCTTCCACATTGTACTGCTCTTAATAACATCATCTTTTCAGTGATTCCCAGTATCAGCTAGCTAAGACTTGGCAGTGTTGCCACAGAATTTTGCAGGCAAGCAGCTCCTCAAAGGCCATACACGTGACAGGATCCATCAGAGGAGCCTGTGGCTGCTCCCCTGGCACCAAAGTTCAGGACATCACAATTAACTAAATTCTTATCTACAAGATTTGCGTCACAAACATTAAAACAAGCTAATTCATTACAACCAGAAATTGCAACCCACTTGCCACAATTGAGCTGACTCAAGTCTAGACTACATCCTTTTGGCACCAAACTGTAAAATCTAGAACTGACCAAAATCTGTTCTCTGGTTACACTACAGAGAACCTCAGGTAACAGTAGGAGCTACACTACTGGAAAGAATGCCACATTAAAAATTAAGAGTTCAATCACATACAAAAGCAGAGATAGTGTCACAATTAGCTTTACAAAACAACATCATTCTTTATAAAGCTCTTTCTTTGCCTCTTCATGCTATGTGCCTGATAAGCCCTTGCCAACAAAGACATTATACTAATTACAATTAGTTATACAAAGTGTAGGACAACTTAAATGATTTATTGATTTTTTTTCCTCACAAAATAAACGTTATTTTGAATTCCAAATATACATAAGAAAAATAAAGCAGAAGCCGCTGATGGCATGTTCATTCCAGACATGTATGAATGTGACTACACTTACAGGGACACTCAATCCATTTAAAACTTTAATCTTTTTCCTGGAAATATCAGTGCAGAGTAGGTTTTATGCAATTAAATTCATTTTTCCCTGAGCAGCGACATTTAAGGTATAAAACCAAGAGCTGAGATGTTTTAAAAAACTCCCTTAGAATAAAGAGGATTTTCCAACAATTTTTTTTTAATGTCTTCAGGCCAACAAATAAAAGTATGCACATTTGTCATGCAATATTAATGTGGCACTATGTTTGCATTTGATATAATTATTACCTACATGCAATCTGAAAACATAAAAGAATTTGAAGTTGTGTTAAATATCTTTCTGTGTTAACTATCAAACTGTGATAATGACCACTTCATACCTAGGCACGGAAGTAACAAAGGAATCTTTTTGCTTCAGTTCTTTGAGAATCCTTTCTAAGAATTACTACAAGACCCTCTTTTTTCCTCCATCCTGCAACATAATGAAGGTTCTGTAATCATATTGAGAATTTGCTTCTCCTGTGAATATCCTCAGTGTCCAAGTGTATTTCCAGGAAGGATTTGCAGCACTGAGTGTCTGTGCAAAACACAACTTCAGGGGGACCCTCTCATAAGTCTGTTTTGAATTCCTCTGAAGTTCAAAAAAATACTTAGACTCACTGAAAAATGAAGAGCTGATCCAGTTTGATGTTCTCCCAGTCCTTTTTACATGCCCCATCTCCAGAGTGCCAATGCACTCAAACACTTCGATGTAAACCTTCCATAACACAGATGGAACACAAGAAAAAAGGCTTAGAGACAACAGCCACTCCCAGGAAGCAGCAGGTTTATTCCTGCTCTCTGAGTGCCTTTTGCCATTACACCAACCATTCTGTCCCCAGTCTTGTCAAGTGAAGGCACATCACTTAGGAAAATACATTTCTCTTTTTTTCTGGTCTGCAAGTCAGCATTATCTGATTAGGTCTACTTCCTACGGCTTGTTCAGTCTTGCTTATCAGACACACTGAAAAATATTTCCAATAATAAGCCAGCAGAAATCTGCCTTCATATCTGGTGTCAGGCTACATATAACAGAAATCTTTTCATTTTAGTTTTAAAGTATTGCTTCATTCAACAAGCCGACTGCTGGCTGACACACAATCTAACCTAAAGGCTATGGATCAGCAGGTAAATGCAGAAATTCTGTTAGTTTTCAGACCAGAGGTTTACGCCTTTCATTTCAAATGAAATCAAAATCCTACACATGAATAGGTAAAGCACAGAGTGAAGATCCTTTCTCAAAAACCATCCATTACATATTACATGAGTGCAAGGAAGAAAGCAGTTTCTGCATCTTGAAGATACTGTATTTCTTGTGCCAAATGAATCTGGCAAGGATGGTAAATAGCAGACATAAAAGAGATCAATTTTGAGGAAAAATTAAAACCATGACGAACATTATATTAGGCAATGTGATATCCTGCAAAGGTACAAAGTCAGGCATATTCAGATATGCTTGGTATTCACAAAACCTCTTCAAGCTTGTATAAATTGGACTTCCTTACCTAAATCTGATTTTAAAAGTCATAATCAAACTTGTCTATGCTTTAAAGGTTTTGGAAAAGAGCATCCTTATACAGGACCACAAGAAGGAAATAGTGCAAAAGTGCATATTACAAAGTATCCAGGATATTGAGGAGAATATTTCATTTTCCAAACGGAAATAAGCACCACCAACAAAGAGAGAATTAATTCCTTTTTTCTTTCTAGAAATGCACACTCCCTACTTCATATATAAATACAAGAGATTTGGGAATGTTTGACTCCTAACTTCATTTTACTGGTTGCTCTAAAGCGATATATTCACTGGAAGTTCTCAGAGCATAGGCATCAGCATTTTGACACAGTATATGGACTGAATCCCCAAACTAATAGCAGAGAGTATAATTCACTTCTGGTGTGGTTTTCCTTCACAATGGTGGATCATGATAGTCTTCGAGCAAGAAAATCAATTGTGTTTACATGATCACAACTATGATCACACCAATAGCGGTTTGGGTTTTTTTGCTCTAGGTCTTATTCTTTGCATTCAGTTAAGGAAATTGTTCTGTAGCTTTGCCAGGAAAAAAACAGAATAAAAGCACC
The DNA here is from genome assembly GCA_013399915.1 of Illadopsis cleaveri. Taxonomy (NCBI): domain Eukaryota; kingdom Metazoa; phylum Chordata; class Aves; order Passeriformes; family Timaliidae; genus Illadopsis; species Illadopsis cleaveri. Next base: position 206,915 of record VXBB01019078.1, read on the forward strand.
ACTTTTTGTTCCTTGACAACTTAGCTGTAATATTTGTCTTTGGAGTATGGCTTTAAACAGAAAAGAAGCTTGTTGGGCTCCCTCTTTTTCCTTTTTCATTATATAAGCCTACTCAGATCTTTCATTTGTACTTTGTGTTTATTTGTATTTAATCTGCATTTCCTTCTGGCAATAGGTTTGATAGCCTCTTGTTTCATTTTGTGCTGATGCTATCTTATAGCCTGATGAGAACAAGTGAGTTTGTATTCTTTATCATAGCTCTTAGCTATTATAATACACAGTTTTCATGCATAGATATCCCATACATTTTCTCCAAGAGAGGTAGAACTGTAGGTGTTACACAAATACAAAGAAATGTTACGTCAACTGGCCTTGAGTGAAAGCAAACAGAAACATCAACATGCAATGATCAAGTCCAGCTCTTCCCTCAAGTCCAGTAAGTCAATTAAATCACATCTGATGAAGAAAGTAAAAGACCCCAAATATGATAATTCTTGTTTATCTCACAGATGATAACAGAAATGCTGCTTCATCTTGTCCTTTTGACAGGTATATGCCAGCGCCTCTGATTCTGCACAAGTATTTTCGACAAGGAAACAGTGCTCTGAACTCTTCAGTCAAAGGCTGACCTAAATGGTGCTTTAAAAATAACATATTGTTGGGTTTTACTAAACCAGGGCTGCACAAAGCTAACATAAAGTATAAAAATATAAAATATAAAATATAAAGTCTGAGCTGACACCGTTGCTTATGTAGTGCCTTTCATCATAAAAGGTTTTTAGTAGGATACATGCACACTGAAAATGCAGCCACTTGCACATGGCAATGATGGAGGACAATTTAGGATGAAGAGCCATGTATCAAGTGAACTCCCCAATGCTGGCAAGAGAGGAATACTGCTATGGAGTGGTTTCCCAATGCATTCTTGAATTACCTTGGAAATTGCTCACCTAGGTATTGACCGGATCTGACTACATTTAACTTGTTTGATCTGATGAGATCAGGCTGCATGGCTGCAAGTTTGTGATAAGAAGCCAGTGTCAGAAATTGCAGATCTCAGAAAAGCAAAGCAAGAAAACCCACAACCCTAAACCATTCATATGGAAATTATTCAATATAAACAGGTAGTTGCTTCTTGAACTGTTCATGTAATATTCTATATCCATGAATCATTATGGAAACCACGTGTGCACACAGATTATTACCATATGAAACAATGAAGATGTCTTACGTCCCCTCATAGGTTTGCCAGCATTGCTCAGGGGTTTGTTATTTGAGAGCAATGTCATTATCCTTCATCTTTATGCTGTGTAGTATTGTCCTCCATTGTGCAGTTTTCATTATTACACACTTTGTCATGCCCTGCCTCTGCATCGTATGTAACACACACAGACTACACCAACTGATTTACAGACACCACAGACACACACTGCACTCACAGCCATCGGAGTATTCCTCACTCTTACGAGGCAGAGCAGCAGAGTTACACAAGGTTATACACTAGAGGATCATACTTTGGAAATATTGAATGATTTTAGTCATGACATTATAACTTTGTTTTCCTTCAGTTTGTTCCTAAGAGGATGTAAGAAATAAAAATGTACTTGTGGGGGAAAGAATAGAAATTAAAGTATTTTACAGATTTCAGCAATTGTTCAAAAGCTTGAGAACAACAATAGAGGTGGAGGAAGAAGACAGAACATCTTCAACTGAGATCATTAATGTTTGCCATTTACTTGTACAAGTATATAACTAGAGAGCTGCTCTTCAACCAGGGAGCTGTCACTTCTCCTCTGAACTTGAGTGAAGCTTTGTGCTTTTCTAACTTTGTATTTTTATTTGATTTCTCTGAGTGCAAGCAAAAGATTAGTTTGAAATCATGGGTTTTTTCCCCCACTGTGCAATGAGTTGCCCACCTCTAATGTGTAAAATACAATATAGACTAGGCAGGCCCATAGTATTTAAACAGAGTTTACAGAGGCAAGCAACAGAAAACAAGCAACTGAAGTGGAAGTATTTTGTACAAAGCAGTGTTTGAAAAGAAGCTAGATATAATCTCCCTCAGTCCTCAAATACCACAGTAAATGAGCACGTAAGTCAAACTTCACTTCTCCCTGGAACATTTTTTAAAACTGTCTTGCCTACAAATTTCTGGAGTTTTCCTTTAAGAACAGAGTCTGGGATGAAGGCATTACAAATATAAGATTATCTCCTCTTGATAACTTATTTCGCTAGTGCATAAATCATATGAAATGTGATTCTGAATTGCATGAATGCATGGAAATTAACCATGGGAAAACACTGCAATCCAGAGGTGAAATCTACATTGGCAACAAGTTCCTTTCAAAGCAGTTTGATGTGGCACATAAACAAGCCTTCATAGTTTTATGCAAGGTATGTAAGGAAAAATATTATCATTAACAAGCAGAAAAGCTAAACCTGGGGTGGACAAAGCCAGCTCTGCACAGCTCAGTTCCATCTATGCTGAGCTCATGTACTGGCCCCACTCATGCTCAGCAGGCTTCAGACCCTGCCTGAGATGAGCTGTGGGGTACAGGATGTTACTGCTCCAGCTGTTTGTCAACACCAAACAGCTGGAGATGGTTGATCCCACAGAGTTCTGGAGCACACAGCGCAGGTCTCTAACCTGTTCTGAGCAAAACAACCACAGTAGACCAACTCCTGGACACTGGAAGCACAGCAGCAACAGCAGGGACAGCACAGTTAGAAAGTGGCTGTGACCTGAAGCAGTGCAGCCAGGAATGCGAATCTTGGCCCCCCCAGAACTGTGCATTCGTGAGCAGTTTCCTAGAATTTCTATTAATATGAAATTGGAAAAAAAAATCCACCAGGAGAGAGCAAAATATCTGATCTTGTGATTATGGACAAATAAACAGCTTCAAAATGGCTCTGTGTCTATAAAGAGAATTATTGGAACCACATCTTTTCTAGCCTGGATTGAAGGATGCCTGATATTCACATAACAAAGACCATTGTTGTAATGGTAATTTCTTTGCCACTCCAGGAGCCTGAGTAGCAAACTCAGCTATGATTAAATAATTCAATTCACCTCTTTGTATCTTTTACCTGGCATGACATTGTTATTTACCTGAACAGTGGCTGTAAATCCTCACAATTCAAATATTATACAACACAACAGACTATTGCCAACCTGAGACAAGACCACTAGTAAAGCACTCCTCCCTAAGCAAATAATGCTGTGAGCTTTTCAGTACTTTGCCTTAGGTGCTTAGCTTTGTTCAAAAATAATAATGAAAAGTGGCACAAAAGATATTTGACAAAGTGGTTAGGTGGAAGCTTATATTAAGATGGATTTTCATTCAGTAGGAGCAGGTTGAAGAGGCATGTTCTAGAAAATAATACCTTTTTTCCTTCCTCCTCTTTGTAAGAGAAGAAAAAAGTTGCAATCCAAATTAATCCAATTTTTATCAAAATTCCATAAAAATGAAGTAAAATTATTTATGTTCTTTGTGATCTCTTTTGGTTTTTGGTCTGACATTGAACTGCATTGTACTTATACCTGAATGACTTGGTGGATAGAGGGCTTCAATTGCCCCAGAATTGAGAATTAGAATTTGCACAAAGTTGTATTGAACTATTACATTCCTTCACATTTTGGAGTGCTCCAAAATAAGCAACAACCTTTTGGGCTTTGTTCCAAGAACTTTCTGCAAACAGAATTATTAAACTTTTCACACACCTGTGAATGCAGCAGGCATTGGTTGGTTAGAGCATGGTGCTGGCAATGCCAAGCTTGTGGGTTTGATCCCTGTATGGGACACTCACGTTAAGAGTCCCTTCCAACTCAGAATATTCTGTGATTCTGACTTACTAACTGAAGCACATGGAAACTGTGTCAGATATTCAAATGGGCCTACTCATGGATAACACAGTTGTACTCTCACTCTCTCCAGAATCATAGTATCAAGCCCAGAATAAACTGCAAATCGACAAAAGATAAATCTAATTCTCAATGAATTGCACTGACAATGCACCATAGACTACAGGACAACAGGAAGACAACATGTTTGGCAAATACAGGTTACAGAGACAAGTTATGGAATATCCCACAGGGCACACACAGGCATTGGCAACATGACTACTGGTATGGAATTTGTTCTAGCAGTTTTTGAATGACTCCCTTATTGGTAGGCAATGTGCCAGCAATGTGCAATTGTGATGGCAAAGCAAATGGAGGTCCATCTAAAAAGTGAAAATCCCTGTCTGCTTCCACCCCCAAATCTCATAACTAAGTGGGATGTATGCTTGGTTTTTGTACGCAAAGAAAACCCTTCATCCTAGCCTGAATGCATAGAGAACTTTTCAAAGTAGAGAATTTCAAACAGGATTAAACCCCAGTAAATCCTCTTTTGCTGTGCAGACTGTCCTTTCACTGAACACAGGTTTGAAATATGGGGAAACTGATTTCCCAGAGTGTCATCCTTCATTGGCTCAAATTCTCACAGAGGTTTGTTTTCTCAGCCAGCCCTCCATATTCCTCCCTCTAATGAGTGCAACTGTACTACAAAACAGCCAAAAAAATGACTGCCTTGTCACAAGATCCAGGGTCCTACAAACAAGAAACAGAAAAGAGACAGATATTGTTCAACTCCATCTCCCAAAATGGTGCAAAATTCCTGTCAATAAATTGACCTAATGTTCCCAAGGATTTTGCAATTCTTGTTCTCCATATTTTACAAAATGTTCCTTTCAAAAAAGTTTGAGTAGATCTTCAAAAATTTAAATGAATTGGTCGAGAAAAGGAAAGTGATCCGCTGTGAAGGCAAAAGAAAATAACCAGTTTTCATTACCGAATTTATATATCATACAGAAACAGTGTCCTAAACTTAAACTATATGGCACCCATTAATGAGCCTCACCTGAAGTAACAATATCTTGCTGGAAGAAAAAAATACTGATAGTCTTTTTCTAAATTCTAGCAAGAGACAGAAATTATTTAGAAGGGAAACAGTGCAAGTGTTGTAAACATTGCAAATATTTCTTTACTATGAAGCAGAAATAATTTTCTAGCTTTCCTGTGAAAAAGTCTGAAACCCATTTTCTTTTCCTGTAAAGAGAAATAAAAATATTCTGGAAGTATATAACTATTATGCTCTAAAATATGTATTAGGTACAGAGATAAACTCTCCTAAGGAAACAGTAAGAAAAAATTTATTCATGAAACTGTACATCATTATCATTCTGGTTTCTTCTGGAATAAAAATTAGTATTACAGCAATTAAAAGGATGAGACCAGCAATTAGTTAATTAATTTGTAAGGGCAAAGAAATAAAAACCTAGATGTATTCCTGTGGGATTTGCCAAGCCATTTTGCACCTTCTAGGTCATCTACCAAGAAAAGGTCACTTGAACTAATCCATGCTTTCACCTTGGCATCTCCACTGAAACATGTCATCTCTCCACTGTAGAAGTATTACTCACTCCCTATGACACTAAGTCTCAGAAACAAGCCAGACTTGATCTAAATGGAGGTGTGACTGATGTGCATTTCACAAGCCAACGAAATCTATACACTGGGTGTCTCAGGAGACCAACAGTCCAACTTCCTTTGGAGTATTTTCCTCTTCTGTCTACCTTTCAAAGCATTCCTCCTCCTGACACAGTAACTGCAGTGTGGAAAAGGAATCATCAATACAAATTCAACATCAAACAATTAACTTCGTGGGACAAAACTCAAAGGAAAGTTAAATGTATTTCCTTGTGTTAATCCTCCTGAAAATCAGGGCTTAAACATTCACTACTGGTTGAGAATTCATCTTCTCTAACTGTGAAACCACAGCTTTCCTGGTCTCCCAGGCTTTCCCTACACAAAGCCATCTCTTCATAAACTGGGAATCCTGAAATCTCACAGTGAATGCCTGGCAGCAAACAAATAAATGAAACAACAGATCACAGAATAAAAGCAGCCATAAAAAAACCCTCATGTATAAAAATTAGTTGTCAGGTAGCTGACAACTCCATTCTGTCTTCCTGTAACTTGTAACATGCAGGAAACAATCCCTTCACATTTATCACTATTTACAAATGCTACTCTCTCAGGTCTCAAAGCTTGGACCAGCTACAACTGCCACCCACTCCGTATTTATGGAATCCATCTCCTTCTCCTGCCATCTGTTCTTTGTCCTGGATTAATCATGATATATAGGGCAATATGGTTGCTACCTGCTCCGAGCACTGCTCCCAGTATCTTAGCCTAGGTTTCAGCAGAATCCCTACTGTGGGGCTGTGAGTATCATCTCCAAATGCTTGGTGTAAAACCACTGGAGCACAGAGGCAAGTTTTAGGACTAGCACTGCTTCTGATGCTGTTATCACTCCTTGTTCAATGGTGGAAGATAGTTTCTCTCATATTTCTTATCACTACCATGCTCCAAAGCTACATTTGTTGCAAACATATCTAGTTGGTAGTGACCTCTGATGGATAATACATGATCATGTTTTAAATTTGGACTTCAAAAGGATTCTAAGATTTACCTCTGAAAATTAGGCTTTGATTGGGCTATTTGGGAGTATTATCAGCGATAATGCATGCATTTTAGACTCTTGAAGAAACCTGACAGGTGCTAGACATAGACATTGTAATTTTCCTCTGAGTCTGGCTCCATTACACACATGTTCAGATCCCATTTTTTAAGCAAAAGCCCTGTTTAAAAAGTAATTTTACAGGTTTCAGTATGCTTGTAGTCATTTATTCAGAATTTTTCCTTTTTATTTCAGTCAGATATTAATAGAACCACAAAGAAAAATCTTCCAGTGGTTCAAAGAACTCATTTTTCTCTATATCTGTCTTTGCTTACATGTGAGGGGGGAAAGGCTCTGATAATCTACAGCACAAGCAAGAAATGTGGCACAGGAAAACTTATCTTTTAAAATGTTCTCCCATTTTTACTTCAGGTGGAACAGGCATTTAATATGCTAGAGGCTGCTTTCTGAGTAGCCTGGAACAGCAAAGAGACACAGCATGCTAAATATCACATCTAGAGCCTGAATCACAACACTTCAGCTTAGTCAGTACTGGACAATCTGTGACTATTTGAGACAGATGGACAGGAATAGAAGTTTAACCAGGTTTGAAGTTAAAAATTAAACAGTGAGATTATTTCTTACAATTCCCAATATTAATGATGCCAAATAATTTCATAGAATCACAGAAGCTGACAAACTAGAGTGAAGGTAACATATGCAGCAAACCACACAAGACTTTACCCTTGCAAACAAAGTTGGTGAGCTTTTTTGCTCACAGAAAAAGCATCTTAGTTTGAATTTGTATGATAAGTAAATATTCCCACTTCTCTGCTGGTTTGGAAGAGAGGTTAATAGAGGTGAAACATTCAACCAACATCTCTAACATACACATTTTTCTGTGCAGGAAATCATTATTATTCCTGCTTCATGATTTTATCAGCCTGGATGTAAGATCTGCAAAACGAAGAAAGGTTTACAAATGTAAAAATTCCTTTTAGAGCAAAATAGAATTACATATTTATGTTTCTGATCAGAAAGTAAGCTAGCGCAGTAATTTCATAGAATAAACAGAAGCCAGGTCATCACCTCTCTCTCTGCTGAGATCAAAGCTGGGATTTGCAGATCTCATCCACTGAGGTCTGGATCTTCAGACCTATCAAGGCTGGTAAGATTCAATCCAAGCAGTTATAACATTTAAGTGGATTCTATTTTTGTTCAGTTCGAATTAACTGTCTGAAAGATTCATTACGTACATCGTTCAAGGCCCTGAACAAATCTGAATTAACTTTAGTGGTTCATTTTCACAGGACAGAGCTAGTTTGTACACAGGTACAAGCTGAATTTTACCAGTGACCTAGGTGGATTGGATACGCACAATACAAAGAAAATTCAAGGTACTTGAGCATGTTAGAACCTGTTTTCCTTAATTCACATTAATACCAAGTGTATGGAGTATTGTAGTTAAAAAAATCTTTGATGTTAGTAGCATGAGTGATAAAATATGGGTCTAATCAAAATGACTCAGTATTGCACATTAAACCCTGCAGTACCCAATTACTCATTGCTGTTTCTGGTGAGAAATGTGATATTCAAGGGTATAACCTAACCTGCAGCCACAAATAACACATATATTAAAAAGAACAGGTTGATGGCAGGGCTACTAAATGCTGTTCTTTAACTTTGTGATCCTAGCTTTGAATCCAGTGGTAGCAGTAGCAGTACAGTAATTACATGGTATGATCAGGTCCACGGACTGAACAAAATCACAAAGTGGTTGTGCTTGTCAGAATGCAACATTAATAAGTCTGGGCTTGTTGTGGAGATGATATTTCTTTAAAAAAGGACTCACATGTTTTGAACTTGTCACTTTGATTTATCTAGGAGTCTCTTCTTGATTTGTCTTGAAAAACCTTACAAGGGACAGCAAGAGAATTTTTTGGGATGTCTTGTCACAGGAAAAGGCTTAATCTTACTGTCCACCTACTTTGCTAAAGAAGCAACCTGTCATGGTTGTATTAATTCAATCAGGCCAAAGCTGAAATTAATTTTGAAGCTCGTATTTCAGCATTTTTTGTCTTGAACCAATTGAGCCTGTTGTGTACAAACAAAAAGCTGTCTGTCATAGACAGGGAAAACAAATTTTTAAAAAAGAAGAGAAGAACCCTGTCAAATACCTCGGGTTAGGATTTTTTTTCCCTTTCAGTTCAAACAAGTGCCTGTTTTGTGCTGCAGAGATTGGTACAACACTTCATCCATTTCAAATGCGACTCTGCTTTATGAACTCATGGAAAACGGTTATTTTACACAGCAACTTGCAGATATGATCCTCTGACAAGCAGTGCTCATTAAAAGAGCATCAGCTGGCTCAAGCAGTAGTCTTGGTCGTTACTGAAGTAAGTCAGAGCCTTGGGGATTTTAACACCATTTGTTCAACAAACAGTCTCATTCTGTCCAGCTGAAAAAAGAATTCCAATTTAAAAATAAATCTTTTGTAATGGGCTCAAGGATATGTACGGTATGGGAGGATTGAGAAGTTATCTATTATACAGGCATTCTGTTCACATCCAGGATGATTCTGCCTTGATAAACGAACAGTGACACTATTGGCAAATCTGGGATTTGAAGTAATGGTTCATTAATGCAACTGCACACTAAGTAATGTGCTAGGGTGTCAGCATTCTGCTGGGTTTTCTTCCTCATTGTAATACTCTTTTTCCTTCTGGATATGCTTAAAAAATATCCTGGCACTCTGTCAATATATCAGTTTGAAAAATGTCACCATGGGCCTGTAACCGTGGTATGTGTATGCAACTGTGCATTGACACATGCATTGGCTTGATGCATTCTGGTGATGTGAGTTCAGTCTCCTGTAGAGAGCCAAATTATGATACGATTGCACTGAGCTTACAGACTTCTCTCATGCTGAGATGGAGATGGTGTGAGGAGCTAAATTCACAAAACAGAGCAACATGCTAATACTCCATGGTTTAAATAGCTCTTTCAGCTGCACACAGTGAACATCTTGCTTTTCCTTAGAGGAGTTTACAGATTAGATATGGCTGAGCTGGAGATGTGGGGTATTCAGTTCCTCCCCATCACTAATGCAATCCTTCCTTCCTTCCTTCCTTCCTTCCTTCCTTCCTTCCTCCCTCCCTCCCTCCCTCCCTCCCTTCCTCCCTCTTAGTTTTTTCAAATCATATTCAACAGCTCCCACACCTACCTGCCAGGGACCAAATGTTTAATGCAATGGTTTGTACAGTCCACGGCTCTGCTCCAAAAGGATGAGTGCTCAAAGACCCTGGCAAGAATATTTTGATGTATCATTTAGAATTTAGGATCTATTTGATAAAAACACAGTCGGAATTGCTACTGTTGGTATGGCAAGGTGTTGGAGTGCAAATAGGGTAAGGCAGGCTTCAACATCAAGTGGAACGACATCCAAAAGGGACAGACTTAATAATTCCTTCCATCTGCCACCTATAGATGACAGAAGGTTGACCAAGCCATCTTTGTCTGATCAGAGGGGAAAAGCACATTTTCAGCACAATTATGTAGCACCAATTTTAACTATTATCATATTTGTCAGCAGGCATTGCTTGCTAATCATTGGATGGCTTACACAAATTTATTGTGTGAAGAAGTCAGAAAAGGTGTGTGTAATTGTTTTAAACATGTTTCATTAGTTTTTAATATGTAGACTGATGTGACTGGTGTGGAATAAAGCAGCCTCATCCTTCCTGCCCCAGGAAATTCTTGGAAATTAGATATTTCAACTCAGTGGGGCTCACATTGCAATGTATTTTAAATTACAAGAACTGAGTCTTTTGCTTGCTTCTGTCCATCTGTGTTATAGTCTTGGATTTACTCCTATACACAGAATGTATAGATTGCTTCTTATCTACATAGCTTAGTGCAGCTTACACAGAAAAATCAGGAAGGAAATCTCAAAGGCAATTATGTTGGAATTAAACAGCTGCAAGGAATCGTCAAATGCATTCTGGCCAGACCCAGCAGGAGTGTTCGAAATAGTTTGAGTTTATGTGAAAACTCACCTCACATGGACTTCCTGAAGGAAGACATAAGTCTCTGGTCAGGACTCTGTGAAATTTTACAGATTGCTCAGTTTTCCCCAGTCCTATAAAGACATTACTGACAGTCAGCAGAGCTCTGCTTTGCTAGTGGCTACTGATTGTAATCCCCTTTCCTCCTGCCCCCACAGGTAGGGAATGTGAACAAATATCCACTGCAGTTAATGAGATCATCCTAAATCCTTCAGAGGAAGCTATCCTACTCCATTAACCCACTGGGCACTGGCTGTAACAGAGGCCAGAGTGTGGTTTAACTCCAAACCTACCCCAGCTGCCCCTCAGTTTCTCAGGACACCCATACCAGTGTATCTGCACACACAGACAGAGCTGACTGCACTGAGCCAGCAACAATGACCTGCAGCTCAAGCTGGAGAGCACATCAAGGAGCAGGCCTGACTAATTCCACTACCAGGCTAGGATCATGCTGTATATTTGACATATCTTTTCAGCTTGCCTAGGGGAACCTCCATTCTTACAATTTTGAGTTTTGATGTGCAGCACCTAAGGACCAAAAATACTTGGCAAGCTGCAAAAATTAAGGGTGCACTCGAAAACTTCTTGTTCCAAGCCCACATATCTGATATTGAAAGTGCCCGTTGGCACGTTCCAAGCAAGAGCAATTTTAAAAACTGAACTAAACATACTATTATTGATCTGATTTTGTCTGCTGTGCAAGGTGCAGCCCTTCCCTCTGAGGTACCTATGCAGTTCCACAGCTGATGGCCACTCAGAGCACACGCTGATTGATTTCCTATTTGTAACCAACAGCACTTTAGTAGCATTATATATTATTTAATGGCACTTATTAAATTTTAATGAAATTATAAAAAAATCCTGCAACCAAAAATAACAACAACCACGTCTCCCTTAACTGCAGCACTGTTCCACCTCTGAAACAAGCACGCTGTCTGGTTGCATCGGAGGGTCACATCTTGATTAAGCAGAGTGTCAAGAGTATTGATAGCATCTTTTCAGGATTCTGGGGAGCAGCCATCAACAAAACCCTAACAGAGTACAATGGCTTCTACTCTCTCTTTATTAATCATGAAAATATATTTACCATCGGAGCAGAAGTGCATTGTATGGACAGATCAGTCCTCTTTGCCCACATCCACACTGCAGTAGCCTTTCATTTTGTAGGAACTGATGTTTAAAATGGAAGGCAGCTCACATGAATCTTCCTGTTGCAAACAATTATTGTTACTAGAAATCTTCAAGAAAAATCAAAACAAAGCTCACAGGCAAATAAAAATGACAAGTTCAAAACAAAAGCACATTAAAGCTTACAGAAAGAAAAAAAATCTTTTTCCCTTACCAACTCCAACTTAATAAAAAAGAAGATTCTGACAATCACCATCCTGTTACATACAGAGATGCCGGAGTCCACATTCCTGATTGTTTTGTATGAGTGGTGTCAGGCAACAGCCCTTTCAATAGTACTAAATGGGACACATATCAAATGTATTTACTCTAAAAATCAAATGCAGGTGAGCAGGCCACTAATTTAATTTCTCCTTTTATGGTAAAAATTCCTCTCCTTTCTGGGCTGCAGCTGTCTGTTTGCAGATTGTTTGACTTGTCCAGAGAATGCAGAACGTGGACAGAATCTCAAATCGTCAGGGCAGAGCAGAGGGGAGAAATTTTCTCCTACAGGTCAGCAGTATGTGGTGTGGGTCAGATAGGCAAGTTTGCCTGTTCACAAAAACAGTGAAAATAAAAATATTTCCCATCACAATATGGAGAAAATATTTCTGGAAAGAATTCACTGCAGCCACTCACTGCCTGATCTCTGAGTTACTTGTTTTACCAATCCCATGAGGTGCAAATTGTCTCCTGGGATATGTCAAACTGCCCATGTCCTGCTAGGGCATGCAATTCCTATTGGGAGATAGTCAGCATCTCATGTAATCTGGCCCTTTTACACACAAAGGAAGAGAAAGGAGAAAACTAAAATACCTGCATGGTTCATGTCCATGAAACTGAGAAGGCTCCTGAACACACATGTCAGAGGGGAGCAGTGAGGTGGGGCTCCTGCCTAGACAGGGAAAATGTTCTATTTCCTATGTCAATCCTATGGCAAATATTTGCAAGAACTAAGCAAGCACACTTAATTGGCTACTCTACTTGCAAGTGGAAGCCACAGAAGATGTTTATCTTCAAATCTGATTTCATACCTTAGCTGTCACTGTGGAAATTAAACATTCTGCACGTCACTTTTGCTGTCAGATATGGAGACAGTTGGCAAATGAGGCCATAAAGCTAGAGATTAATTACTGGTTGCATGAATTGTTGCTGTTTTCCTCTGTCAATTACGTCACAGTTAATCATGGAGTGAACTCCTGAGAGTTTTGTATCACTCCTCCCTGCATTTTTCACAAATAAAATGTAAACAAATGTAACCAGAGGTCAGGCTAAACTGTCTGTATTCACTGGCAGGAAAAAGTTCTGGAAATTGCAGCATCTCTCTCCCTCAAGATTAATTTAAAAGTTTTAATTTCACAAAATAACTTAAAACTAGCAGATCAAGACATCATGATTTATTTTATGAATTTAAACAATAATTAGGCACATATTTACTCCTGGTAAAAGATTCTCTGGTTACTAAATTTAGTAATTTCTATCTCTTTTGTGCTCAGAGTTGCTTACATTAGGCTACATAAGATTTGTCATAAATGGTCAGGAGCAAAGAGTGAATGGAAGGAATGTACATAGTGTAGGTCAGTCTCCTTAGGCATAATTACTGAGCTAAGTATTCCTCCCCATGAGGCCACTCTGGACTGGGTTTTCACTAGAAGGAGTAGCTATAATAGATAAAAGCTAAACTTCATAGAAAGGTAGAAATATGATTTACTGTTAAAGAAGGCAATATACCTGTCTATGTTGGGCAGCCAGCAGCCTATCAGTACTCCTCTAGTACTTTAGAAAAGACAAGCATCCCAGCTGCCTCCTCAGGTTGTTTTTTTTAGAAATGTGTTATTACAGTTGAATTCATTAAGTAAGCCTAGATATCAGCATTAGCCCATATTCACACAGAAGTTCCCATGGGAGACAAGTTGAAAAGAAGATTGTAAAGATGTCATTAAGGTACGTGGATAGGTGAGGGAATGAAATCTTCCTAAATAGTAATGTAGTACATACTAGAAGCACTGTTTGAGTTAGGGAGTCTTCTTCCATCAGCTTTGACATGTAGGACTAAAACCACCATAAGCAGATACAGGACATTATCCACACCTCCATCAGTTCATTCCTCCCTACAAATTGTTATGGCCACACTGTAATTAGCACAGTGTCTAAAAATACACATTAAAGGACTCTGCAAGAATAAGAATTATTCTCACTTCTACCTTACAGGACCATAAATACTTCACCAATTTTCTTCCTTTCATTTGACACAGAGGAATAGGAAGTTAAAAACCCTGCTCTGGATCAAATGGCAACTCCTGCTGACAGAAAGAAAAAAACACCTCAATAGATTTTATTTCAAATACAGGAAAGAAGCCCTATGGACTATACTTCACAAAAATTATTAAGACTGAGCATTAACTAAGGAAAAAACATTTGAAGAATTGCATCTAATTACTCAACAAAAACTATCTTTGATTGTGGAAGTAATTTTCACTTGGCAGTGCTCAGTGATACAGCACGGGTAGAAGAGATGTCTTCACACAGTTCTGTGTCAGAACAAGCCATTTGTATAATTTGAATTATTTGAATTGACTAAGATAGCATCTCAGTTTTACACTGGAAGATTGGCAATGTGTGAGATAAACAAGACACGCTGCTCAGATAAAGGAATAAAAATTAGCAATTATTGAGGGGTTACCACTTGAGTTTGCTAGACATAAAGCTGATTAAGGGCATCACCATCTATCTTTTCTGCATCATAGAGGCTAACTGGTGTCAGATGTTTGTTGTTTCTTGCCTACTGATCCAGAGATATGGTACTTCCAAACAGTTGTGGGAATGGAGGCCAGCAAATGTATTTGTATATGTATCCCTTCACCTGGAAGGTGAATATATTCAAATATGTAAAATATGTCAGGATATTACAGTGGTTACACCAGTTCTGCTGGACAAAGAAAGAGGTTAAAGAGGAGACTCTCTTTGTGCAAAGACATAGAAGAAAGAGGCTCAAAAAGTAACATAATATCAGTGACATTTAGACACAGATTCACCATAGCACACAAACCCCATGTGCTTTGCTACCTAAGTTTCATCTCAGCTCCTTAGCACAAGCTCCACTGCCCTGTGTGGGACTGGCACCTGCTTTCACTGAAGGGAATTGTGGCCTGACATAAACCTCCTTTTCATACCTATTTTCTTTATGTGATTACAATTAGACCTGAACCTTCCTACAGCTGTTGCAGAAGTTCAAACCTTAGCATAGATATTCAAAATTTTATACACAATCTTTTGTTAAAGTCTGTAATTCTTGCCTCCACAGAGATGGATAACATCAATTTATAGATACATACATCTTAAAGAACATAATTAATTTAACTCTTCACTAGAGATACTAATAACTAAACAAATAATGGATAATTATGTGTTTGTCAGAATAAAGAGGCTGTGAGGGAGATCATGACATCCAACTGCACTTCTCCAATCTGGTATGCCAGAAACTACATGTCATTCGGGTTACAGCCAAATGAAGATTGGAGTATTCCCGTGCATGCTGTTATGACTGTAAAAATAATTAGTTGCTTATTAACCTACAAAGGATTATCTTGAACCAATAAGACTCTGCTGGTTGGACTGGAGCCATTTGATTACCTACTACTTCTGTTTACAGGGAATTGGGGACTACTGCTCTTCACTCTATCAGTTGTTATGAGAAAATTACTTTTTTCAATTGAGCTAGTATGGTTATGTGGTTTTACCTTTTCTATTTACTGATAGTATGAATTACTACAATGTTGGCCTTTTTTTTTTTTTTTTGGTATTATTTTAACAATTGGTCAGCTTTCAGGTTTGGCCATAGGGCTGGTAAAATTAACTGCAATATGGCAATAAATGATAAGTGTCAAGAAACATCCTGACAAGACCAAAAGAAAAACACAATAATATCAGGTAAGAAGGCTGAATTATTGCAGTGGTAAATTAATATGATATACAATCTGAAAGCAATACTTGGCTGGTTACATTCCTGACAGGCTTATGCTTGACAAGTCTTCAGTCCATGGTAGAGAGCAGTACACTGATTATTTCCAACTCATGTCAAATTCTGGACTAGATCCATGCAAATACTTGAAAACTGTACTGCAATAAGATGATTGGTGCAGCATCTAATTTTTCTATAACAACAAAAAAACCAACCCAGTGAAAAAAAGAAAAAGCCAAACAACATAGAAGTGAGAATTTTTATGGGACTGCAAGCTTACTCAGCCATCACAGGATGCCTGAAAGGCCAAGCACTTAGCTTTCCCTGGTAGAGATTAATTAGGTAGCTGTGACTCCCAAATCTCTATTTTTAAGTAACAACTTGCATAAATCTTTGAAGACAAGAATTTAACACTGCTGCATTACACACAACCATGGCTGCAAGATATTACTATCACTGGAAATTCAAGTTTGCAGGAAACTGATGTAATGTTTTTTCCATGAAGAGTAAGAAAATTAACCCTGACACCTATATAATTCCACTTGGGCTCACCTCGATTTCTGATAAAACACTACAACAAATTGCATCCTCATACTTCTTATACAACCACAGAGTTGGTAATATTAAAAAATTTGGTAAGAGGCCTGTGTTTTAGCTAGAATTAATACTTGTGAAAAGGGAAACATTTGGAAAATGTTGCAGTAAGCAAGGCCTGGTGCATTTGTTCCAAGGCTACATTACAAACAGTCATACATGTATACTTATACCTTTAGTGGAGGTAAGCAGAACTATTTTGCCATTTTTCGGATTGTTTTTGTATGTTTGTGTTTATTACCATTGGCCTCACAACTCTCTCTCACTCTGAGCAGCTGCACTGAAGCAGGTTTAACCACCTGCAGGTTTCAGATAAGAGTTGTTCCTTTTTTCCAACTCAGGTTTTGGATTCCTTCAATTCATGTAAAATTTCTGTCTGCAGTCATGGTTAAGACAAAGAGCAGGATGAAAGGAATAGCTTCCTTCAGAGTGATCCTCAATAACTGCATACCCCAGGATGTTGTCATCAGCTGGCAGGATTCAGGTGCCATTCATAAATGTGATTTTTAACAGAATGATATGATAGCCAATAGAATTGCCATAACATTACAGTGAGAAGAGAGAGGAGAAATGAAACACCCCAAAGTTGATCTGTGCTGCAATATTAAATGAATTACCAACATTTTGCAGTAGGTTTATCTCAAGGAATATAAAAATAACTCAGCTTTGAAACATCCCAGTAGTTATTTAATAGGCGCAAAAGATCAACAGATAATTACAGTGTATTTTGTTAATTACAGTGGATATGATTTATGGTATATTTAAATTACCACAGAGAACCTAGCATGAAGGATGAACACTTAAAAGTCAAGATAAATATATTAATACATCGCCTATAAAAATAAACTTATTAGGTAACATGTACTTCACTGATCTTTGCAAGAAACTGCCAAGCAACATAAGAACAGCCCTTTTCTGCTTGTTATGTAAAGACCCAGTGAGTTACAGAATCATCCCTCACTATTTGCCAGATTCAGTAGGACAAGTTTTATTCCCCATCATAAGCATATACCTTTAAAAAGTCCAAAGGAAAGAAAACAGTGCTTCAGTTTAAATTGGTGACATCAAATGCTATTTTCTTAGCATTATTTCAGCCCTATGCTAATGAATTCCAGCACTGTTGTAGGTGAGTCTCTCCTCAATTATGCAAACTTTGGTCCTCAGTATAGAGGTCATTATGTGACACACAAAATTTGTATAGTAATGAGGTTATTCACATTCTGTTACAGTGCATAAGAATTGAAAACCAAAAGTGAAATTAGCTTTCTTCCTCGTCTTTTTTGTCTTCATAGATTTAGGCTAATAACTCTGTGGTATGGTATGACTGGGATACGAATATTTTTGAACACAGCATTGAACCAATATCACAAAGCAAACACCATAGTGGGGAGCATTGCATTAATACCCCGCTCCTGAGCTCTGGGAAATGAATTTCATATGTAATACAGTGTGATGTTTACCAATTCATTGCAATGACCCAGCTTGCTGCTTCCCCCGAAAACTGCAAAAATGGAAATGCCACACCTATTTGCATTCAGGAGGTTACTGTGTATCACTGCACACTTCTCATGCTGTCTAAACCCAAGTCTGTTTTTGCTGTCAGTCCAATGGCTCGGCTGTGACCCCATGGAACTGCCTTTGGGGCCACCAGGGCACCCTGGGCATTGGTAGCTTGTGGCATGAAAGAGATGAGGCATTTTGTTTCCTAAAGAGAGAAACTACACTCAGGACAACCCATATCCCACAGGATCTTCTGGAAATGTTTGGAATAGGCTGGAAGTGTGACTACAAGCAATGGGATGTGGCAGAGGATGGCTGGTGTGAGAAGCTGAAACTAGCCTGTGCAGTGGAAAGGGATTATCATTGATGAGGACAGGATTTCAGACTGGGAAGCTGCCTTAGCTCAAGGTGGTGCAGAGTATATCTTTGAGTATTAGGTACATACATGGACAAGGACATCCACATGCAGCTATCCCAGCTTAAACTTCCTCTGTTTCAGCTCTCTATGTTGTTGGATCTTTTCATACTAAAAAATAACTTTATAAAATCAGTGTATAATATATGGGCCCAGTGTCTTTAGAATACATCTTAGGCTAGCCACAAGAGTGTCTAGATTAAGACAGAAAAAAGGGTTTGGACTTTCTTCACCACTTAGATTTCATTAGGAAGCTGATGAAATCTACAAAGCCAAGCACAGCAAATTACTTCAGAGTGACATTCCAGTCTTGACAAGGCAAACTGCCCAGCACCCTGACTTTGTGGAATATAAAGAGTGATGTAGAACATTTAGTTCCCAGCAGAAAGAGAAGAGCTATAGTCAGGCCAACTCATATCCCACAAAGTGTCTTTCTGCTAGTAATGAGGATGTGCTGAAACAAAAAAAGAGGGCCAGAATGTGGTTTCCATTTTATGGCAATTATTCATGATCCAAAATTCAATCTCACTGCAAACTAATAAATAGAATTTCCAAAGCAGAACTCTACAAACTGTGTGACTGGCCATTTTGTAATCCTTAATTTCGGTTTAAAAATGAGGTTTGAATTTGGATTTATTGTTTTTTCAGTAAAACAGCACTAATTCTGTTATGCACTATTTTGAGTTTAAAGCAAATAAGACCTACAAGAATCATGCTATATTCAAAAAACTGACATGACAAATTAATACCCAGTGTTTTTCTGGTTTACTGAGTTAAGGATATGCCTGTGTAGAACACAGCAGTGCAATACAAAATGTATTTAACGTGAGCTAGAGGAGTGAACTGCAAACAAGTTCCATGTCTCCTGTCTACACAGTAATAAAACAATTCAAAAAATGTCTATCCAAATGGCCTGACCTTCTAAAGTAATAACTACTCAGCAGCTACCAGTGAAGTTGGTGTACCTCAGAATTAATTTAAACTAAAGCTATTTATTAAGTGGAAGATTTTCACATGGAAAACATTCAGTCATGGAAACACAAATGGCAGGTACACCTTGGGAAATCGCATCACTGTCAAACTCTGGACTGAACATCTAACTTTTGGCACCAAAGTGTGTAAACCTTAGCTTTATTTTCACTGTGCTTTACACACAATATCTGACAAATAAAAAGTAATTATGCATTTGTGGTGACACACACTAACTCTTCTGGGCTATGCTAAAGTCAGAACTTCTAACCCAGAATTTATTCTCTTCCCAGTTCTTCATCTTCTCCTCTTGCAGCAGATCTGTGGTCTTGCCAGTGTGTGCAAAAACCAGCATGATACAATCCTATTATGGAAAGTGTTCTTTAAAAATTAGTTCTTCCAAAACAGTATCTTTTGTGACTTTCTGGTAGGCACAAGTGGAAGGATCCCATCATGTCTTAATGCACCTTCCAGAATTTCTCAGCTTTTGGGAGATAATAGCTGTTCTCTGATTCCTTTGTGTGAAACGCCAACATATTTATATTGAGATCCAGGGTCTGAGGTTGAAGCATTATTACAAAAGCAGCGAAGTAGGCAACAAGTTCTAAAATGCAATTTTCTGTGAGATAGAAGTACATTCTGTTTCACGTTTATATTCAATGATCTTTACATGCTGAATGCAATACCATTATCACATCTATTTGAAATCTTTTTCTGCTACGGCACAAAAAGAAATCATTCTTAATCACACAGTCTGACAAGTCATTAGAAGTCAAAGTTTCCCTATGAGCTGAAAGGGCTGCATCAGGAGAGACGAGGAGGTGAAAGACAGCTATTGCTCATCTACAGGACAAACCCTGTACTCTACACCCTGCAGATGGGCAGCATCCAGCACTGGGCTGCTCTGCTCACCGGGTCAGCTCACTACAGCTTCAGCCTGAAAGAATCACTCTGGATCCAGAAAAAGGAACTTTTTGTTAGACTGTTTAGCATGTTGCTAGTGGTGCTGAATGTGCCTCTAGTGAGCAAATACTTGATGTGTGGAGAAACAATGTGTGGATGAGGTTACAAAATTAGTTGTCTCACTTACATGTATTGTTCACCTTTACTTGGGCCAGGCAGGTAATCAGAGGACTCTACCTGTTGTATTTGCACAAAAGCCTCAGCTTCCATTAAGACATAATGTCTGAGATTGCCAAGCTTGTTTACCCAAATGCAGATGCAGCTGAAATTTGGAAATGAGAGAATTTTTGTAATTGCATTCAACACTGAGGGTGGGTTGTCCAGGGAAGCCTCTGCCTGTGCTTCTTCTTCCAGGGAAGCATCAGTGAGATTCTCATTGCTCCGATCCCTGAGGGCTTTTGTGCAGGACTCTGAGAAGGGAGAAGGCCTGTCCAGCACAGGGAAGCAAACACAGCTTCACTGGGACAAGATCTTGGTGTAATCATGCTGTGCTGTGAAAAGTAACTTGGATCAATGTGGCTTTCTGTACTGTCAGACACCAGATACTGCAATGCACCATTTTCTTTGGGTGAGCCAGCACATGGCAGATGCTATTTCAGGAATACCAGTGGCAGAAGTAAACCTGATGGGCCACACTGTTATTGTGGAGGAGAGTGAAATGGTAGGGACAGGGAGGTCCCATGAGTGACTTCAGAGCTTCTAGATGTAAATGATCCTTTCCCTGAATCCATGAGACTGGAAGGTGCAAAACTCATCTATTCAGAAATTAGGCACCTTTCTCATCACTGAGAACTGAGTTACATATTATCTGTACAGTGACTTCCTGGCTGCCCTCCATCTAAGATACTTCCTATTCCCTTCCTGTACCCAAAGCTAAAGTTTCAGCCTTAGGTTTTCCTTAGTATCTTTAATTACAGGTTTTGTAGCTCCTGAACCTAAGAAATTCTTAGTTCAAACTATGTTCCAAATTGTCCTAATCATTCACTTTGTCACTCAAGTACATATAAACATAGATACGTGTATGTAAACTGAAGCACTTCTATAAATTGCTGTGATGACATTTCCAGTATTCTTCATCACAATTAAAGAACCTTTAAGTCATTCCATCATATGAGAAGTGAAAGTATGTGGACATGAGACTCAAACATGAACCCTCTTTTCTCAACATCATGTTTGTGGAGCAGTTTCACTATGTGATCGATTATAAGACCACAACCCTGAAACCTCTGAGATGAACTCTTTCCCATCATTCCATAGAATTCTAAATTCTACCCCACTAGTGGTATTAACATGTAAAATATCTGCTGGAACATGCAATTTTTATCACAACTATTAATGAAATGCGACATCATAAACAATAAAGCTTAATTAGTAACTAAAGTGTCTATGGCAATTAAATAAGAAGGAAGCGTTCTGGAACACAGCAGGATACTTGGAGTCATTTACATTGCAAATGGATTTCAAAGTTGCT
Source organism: Illadopsis cleaveri (assembly GCA_013399915.1). Taxonomy (NCBI): domain Eukaryota; kingdom Metazoa; phylum Chordata; class Aves; order Passeriformes; family Timaliidae; genus Illadopsis; species Illadopsis cleaveri. Next base: position 228,522 of record VXBB01019078.1, read on the forward strand.
GCTGATGGAAGTTTGAGGGAAGTTAAGATTTTTAGAAAATGAGACATTAAGTCTATGACACTCAAACATGTACCCTGGCTTAACATGAACTTGGTAACTGGAACTGCAGGTGGAATTAATAGGAGCAGCCAATCATATGAAGTGCAATGAAGAAGCATTAAAAAAAAGGTTAAGAAAATCTTGTGCAATCTAATGGCATGACTCATTAGTGTCAGGCCAAAAGAGAACTTAAAATGAAAGAATACATGTTCAGTTATGCAGTAAGGAAAATTTGTTAATGTATTTCATGCCTGATTATTTAAAACTGAACACAGCTGCTTACTATACTACACAGTCATAACTCGACTTGGAACACTGCAACCATTTAAGATACAGAGCAAAGGTCCTATTTCAGGACAGTCTGCGAATAACTGAAGTGGACAAGTGGTAGAACACTGTCCACTTGTTTCAACTCACAGTTCATTCCACCTGAATTACTCAACCTACAACAGCAAAGCTGGATAGTTGTCGGGAGAAGGCTGGGCAAGAAGAAAAATAAAGAGGAAAAGAGCCAGGCAGCTGAGATTTGAGACCAAGATTTCTCCTCTGCAACAGGAAGGTGAAGCATGAGTGTTCTCTCTTTCTCAGAAAAAGTCAGTGAAAGCTACATGGGGAAAGAATTATCACTGGCTGATTCACTAGGCTAGTGAGGTTTCAGTTTTGCACAGACAGCTCTGAAAGCAAGCAAATCCTCCTGGGTTTGCAAAAGGACAGGTCACCTCCAAACCAGACTTGTCCTCAAGCACCTCACTACTGTCTGCACCAAGACTCACTGTGTTCCTCCTGGGAATGTGCACTCAAGCATGCTGAAACATTGCTGGTCTTGGTACAGCAGCTGTGACTGTGCAAACTGCACCTGAGAGCCTCACAAAGGCCATCCAGCTTTTGAGCTGTCCATGAGGATATATTTAGGAAGAGGCAATTTGGGGTTCTTTATCTGCAGGGTACAGGTATTTGAATTGCTCCCACTGACAGTAGCTATAATGTGCCCAGTCAAAGATTCATTTTTATGATAGAAAGAATGAAAAAATAATGGCTTTAGATTCCTTCATTTCACAGGTTTCCATGAACTTGAAGTGCTTTAATTTTCAGACCTATCTAAATCTGAAAACACTGTCTGCCATTTCTAATTTGCCTTCAGGACCCCTTCAAGGTTTTCTTCTCTCTCTTGTTTTTTCTTGTCTCCTCCACTATCCCATGCCCAGCATAACAATCTTAGTGAAATTTAAAAAACCAAAATTCTGGGCTTTGGTGCTATAATAGAATTTCTGCTGGTTTCATAAAAATCCTTGGCATTATCTGCTTTCTCCTTAAGGGAAGAGGTGAGTAAATAGAGCAAAAAGTATTTGTCAATAGCTTCATAAATAAAATCCCTTGACACTTCTGGTCCTCTTTCATCCCTCTTTGTTTGCATATTTACAAACATCCCAGCATCAAAAGAAAGGATTTTCAAAAGCTTTCAGGAGATTGTTTACTTTGCTGTTAGTGCAACAGGAGGTAAAAGCGTCCCTTACCTAATGGGAGCCCTGTCAGCCTTTGCTGATAGTAAAACACATCTCCAAGGTTTTTCTTCCCAGAATGTGTGTGGAATAAGCACCGTAAGAAGCTGGTATTAGCCACAGGGATGTCTGCTCTATAGGATAGCTTCTCCCTGGAATATCTGTTGCTCTCCAGTGAACCACAGAGAGGGTCATTACCACTGCACAGCCTTGACAGGTGACAAACTTCTCTTTCTTTTGTTCTTCTGTATCATAAGGAGACACTGCCAGCACCTTTCTTCTGTTCTGAGGTGCAGTGGGCACAGTGAATAGCCACACGTACTGCTGAGAATGCTTTGCACTCCACCACTCACATCTGTGCTACATGAAAGCAATGCAAAGGCATAAAACCAGCAAAAGCAAAAAATAAAAATGTGTTATTCAACGGTTTGAAGTTTTTGCTTTATGCTCCTCTAATAGCTCTGCAATGAAATGGCACTGAATCTTTTTAAATGAGTGCAGAAAATCTGACCTTGCAAGTGCTGGCTGCTGCTGTCCTGGTGCTGAGCGCTTCCCCTATTGCTTTAGAACTCTGGTCCTCAATGCACGTTCTTTATACCTGTGGGACAAATCTCATCATTTATATTTTTACTACTGCAAGGTGAAAAAAAAAAGGAATAGTCAGAGTTTGTATTCTTGAAGTGTGGAATAGCCACGGAGCTGACTTTTGGTGCAAAACTTAGAAACTGGAGGGCACATGCAAATGTCTGAATACCAAGTGGCTGAGAGATTGTTTTTCTTGAGCTCAAAATTCAGTCAAATGACATGACATATGGAAAGAATTAATTCAGGACTGGCTCATTAGTGCTCTTAAGACCTCTGATTCACCTTCTGTTTTTAATGCAAAAACTTCCACAAGTTTTGTAAATAACAAAATAATGGTATGCACAGAAATGTATGGGCAGGTTTTCAGACAGCTTGGGGAAAAAAAGTGCTGTGTTTTTTGCCACAAAAAAGCACGTTTTTTACCTCTATAAATGTAAACTTTCAAGGGTGGTGGTGAACTCTGTCACCCCGGGCCAGTAAGCCTTGCATAGATGAGAAAAGATAGCAATTTATGAGACCTGAAACAGGAAACATTCACATTTTACAAAGAGTCTTGGATCTTTAAAATGAGCCAAATCTAAATGAAAAATATTTACCTTTGAGCTATTTGTTAGGGGATAAGTTTAAGTCATGGATTTAGGTTGAATTTTGTTTGCTTCCTGATACCTGTGTTTCTTCCCTTGCCTATCAGTGCAACAAACAGGGAATAATAAAAGCTGCCTTATAATTATAGCACAAGGCACAGCATGGGGAGAGAGGAAATTCACACAACTTAATTGAGACACTTTTCCCCAGGTTTTCTACAGCCACTGAAGAGAGTCAGCTTCACAAGGCAACTGAGAACCCCTAAGTAACACTCCATGTCCAATCACCTCTCTCAGATATGACTCTGAAAAGAACTCCAACAGTGGTGAAAAGAGGCTTTCTCTTCAATGAATACAGAGAAAGCAAGAAAGCCAAGGTGTCCTAATGAAAGTTTTTTAAGTAGTATTTAGAACCTCCTCAGTTCTGTTTATGCTTATTCCACAAGACTGTGGCTGACAAAAAAAGCAGGTGCCTCAGCTGGCTCCCCTTTCACCAGCTGCAGGGCTGGAGGTTAATGCTGAAGCTTGTAAAGCACCACAGCTGTGCAATGAGAGCACAAGAGGCACAACAGGCAGGATGGGATGCTTCACATCATAGCACACCCGATTCTGTCTCTAACAACAGATCTTCACAGAAAACATAACCAGAAGAAAGGCGGCACTACCAGTCCATAACTGCTGCGTACGGAAATTGGAATATGGAGAGAGGTGCTGAAATAAATGCTGTGCATTGTATTGAGAGGCAGTTTGCCCAGCAGAAGTGCTATCCTGTACCTATTTTAAAGTGTTTTATGATTTTAAAGCATCATAAAGGTCAAAGTTTAATAACTGTGGTGTATAATTCCCTCTACCTTTAGCTCTGCTTCTCGTGTTATTAACTTATCCGCAATCCACACATAATATGCAGTGCAGCAGTTCGAGCAATGCTCTGCCAAGCTGACAGGATCAGCTTCTCAAGGGATGTAAGTGTAATTCACCCTCCAACTTTACTGAATCCTCTTTGGACCAAAACCTGCTAGTTGAACAAAAGTTGCCACAATGTGTCATCTGCTACAGCATATAAGAGATGTGAGATGTGGCAAACATTGGTAATTGAAAACACACCGCTGAGTGCAAGAGGAAGCTGTATTTCAGAAAAGGAATGGGAGGGTTCCAGACTTATAAATAGCGATTTTAGCTAGTGTTATGCAGCTCCTAAGAATAAAACACTTGCTTTTGCTTCCACAGGAAGCAGATTCAGGCTCTAAATTGATTAGGGTGGCCACTTCACTTGTATTACTCTAAGAGCAAAACACAGCCTAAGGGTCTTCACCGTGGAGGAATCCACATTCTCACAGCCTCAATACAATCAGTCCCCCAAACTCAATTAAAATAACAATTTTTACAATTAACTTAGTCTGTTTTTCCCTTGCTCTGGTTGTTCTCAACTCCATCCATGAGGAGACTGATCCAAAACACATTCAAGCCAATGAATGACTATTGGTGGCTTCAATGGTTTTAGATCAGCAACTGTTTAAATGAACTTGGACAGATTGTTGCTCTAAGAATTGATCACAAATATTTAGTAAAAAAAGCCCAACATTTTTAAGTCATTATGCAATGAAAAATCAAAACTGATTTTTCACAGAGGACAGAGAAATTTTTTTCTGGCTCACACTTTTGTCTGGGTGAGCAGTAACACATTTTTGCACATTCGAAATCAAAACTCTTCTTCGACAAAAACTCTTATATGAAATAGGGAAATTGACTTTCTGCAAATGTTTATACCAGATGTGATTGCTTGACTGTTTGCAGAGTTAATGTGAGAGTGAAGTAAATTAATTTAAAAATTTAAATGAATATTCATAGACATTTTTAGTTCACGTTATTCATCCAGCTTTGTTTAACACAGAAGCCAAGGAGCAAGTGTGCAGAACAAAGGGAGACATGAACATAAAACCAGTTTCCTTTCTTTTGCCCCAGTCTTTCTACTTTCTGGGCATAACCTGTCACTCCCCAGTCCCGGCAGTTAGAACATCTGTATTGAAAAATAAAGAAAACATCCTCATTTTGCTCATCCCAGAACACAAATGTGGAAAAAAATGTGACATTTCTTGGCTGCAGAAAACTGCACCAGGGATAACCTCCCTTCCTGTGCCTGAGTCAATCTTTAGAATTAGTATTAATGCCGTGACACCATGCAACAGACATATGGAAGTGTTATTTGTTTCTCATTTACCAAACAGATAAGAATATGGAAATAGTTTCAGTCCATTTGTTTGGTGAGCTTCCTAAGCCAGTAATAAACAAATCAATACAATTAGTTTTGGCTCATCATCATTAGAAACCTTCACTACTGGGATACAATTTAATTATACCTCTTGTTCCACAGCAAAGAAAAGCCTTTGAAAATGGACTACTTTGCCAACAATCGAACCAGGAAGGAGGAGCAAGAGGATACATCAGTGATGGAGGAGTTATTATCTAAGCAGGGTGTACAACATATAAAGCATATTGTGCAATACAATTTCCCTGATTGCGAGTCTAAAATATTCCTGCCATTAAGTGCTTATGAGCAACCCAATGTGAAATGCAGCTGTAAAATGACTGTGTATATGACATGCTTCATGTGAATGTTGCAATTAATATGGCATGCATCAATCACTCTTGGACTTGATTACAAATGCACTAATCCTAATTGATTAATTAAGCTGCACAGTTACATACAGTAATGTAGGTTAAAAAATCCTCACCATATGTGTCCTAATGTCCCAAAATACATTTTCATTGTGGAGATTAATGCTGATACTTCGCTCTCAGCTGTGCATCAAGGGTCTAACAAGTGGGGCTGCACTAAGCACAGACATTCCCCAAACTGAAGACTCTTCAGTATAGGAATGCAGTGAGCTACAACAGCAGTAAGGGAAATAAACATTCACAGTCAAATTCATTCACAGTCTGGAATACTTTTGGGAGGAAAGGAGGAAAGGGCTGGAATCTAAACTTGACTTTCCTGATGAACTCAAGAATCACAATTCTACTGTGGCAACACCAGGTGCACAACAGCTCTCACCCTGGAAGAGGTAACAGGAAATCTCAAGTTTTTGGTGCACTGAATGCACAGAGTGGCAGCTCTCCAGCAGTGCCAGTCAAAGCCTTGAGGCTTTAATTAGTACTTGCACACCATCTCTTTGTGCCACAGTTGCAGTCACCCTTTTCTAAACCAGGTCTGACAGGCTTGAAAGTGAAGATTACCCCAGAGGGGAGACAGCTGGTGTAGGGCTGTGCCAGCCTGTGTGGGGAGAGGGGCCCAGATAACCTGTAGCTGGAGATGAAAAAACTACACAGGAAAAAACCTTCAGTGACCTCCCCATTGTGTCACCTTAGCAAAGGCCATGTTTACCAGGCCTTTATTTGCCATGGTTTCATTCCTCCAGGGAAAATACCTTTGCAAAATCTAAGGTGACTTGATGCATAAATAATGTAATTGGGATCACTCAAAACTCATTACATTCATTGCCCATCCAGTGCAAAGCTCACTATTGTATTTATAACAATACATCTTTGGATGACACATTTTAGATTGACTTGTAGGAACTTCTTACACAATCAATAAATGCTATCTCCAAATTAATTGCTTGGATATTTAAAAGTGTATTTCTGCTAGTACCCAGCATCAGGCACTGGCAATCAATGCACTCTGCTGTATAATTATCATCCTAATTTTCATCTTATTTTTGAGTGACATGAAAAGGAAAAACCCCAAGCTTTTAAAATACAGGAACTGCTCCATGTGTACTTTGAAAAACTAGGGTAAATTTTACATTTCTATATGAAGACTTAAGATACTTCAGACAGCCTTTTTGAGGTATCTTGCTGTAAACAGACACATAAAAATTACAATAGGTTGCCTTAGCTGAAATTCAAGTTAACTGTCACAATCACAATGGGACATGTTGAGATGTAGTCTTTCAAAGTATATGAGGTTGGTTTTCAGTTCCAGCTGGTCTCTAGTGTTATCAGAATGGACCAAATCATCCTGGAAGGCATATATGAAAAGAAAATTACCCCAAGGTTTCCTAGTAATGCCAGAGTAACACCACCAATGCAGTATCTCAGCAGTACAGAACCAGAGCGAGCATTTGAAGATTTCCAGAAAATAGTAGGATTTTTTAAAGCCTCTTATACAGGCTTTTATGTTTTGCTTGGAAAAGTCTGTGAAAAATAATATGGTCTATTTCATGTTTGTTTATGGTTATTTCTGTCTTCAGGAGGAGATGCAGTAAGGTATTTTTCACAGCATACATGTATGCATTTGCCCTTCCTTAGGTTTAACACTTTAGCTTCTCTTTCATCAGGTGCCTGGACCATAATCCAAAAGTAATGGTCCAGTATCACTTAAACTGTCATCTGAGTACACAGCTATTAAACAAGCTGAGCTGATAAAAGGAAATGGTGAAATGTGTGGATGGCTGACTACTGGAACAAATTTATCAGCCTCTTCTATAATGCATTATCACTAATAACTGGTGTGGCAGAGTAGAGAGGGCACCATGTTGAGGAGCTACTTAAAGTCCATTTTTCTCTGAGGAAGTTTGCACTGTTCGGATTGAAGTGCTCCCCTTTGCTGAATTGTCTTTGTAACACCTTCCTCAGCCTTACAGGAGACAACACTGGCTGCAAGCCAATAAAGCAAATCCTACAAGAGGCTGCAGTTCAAACGAAAGGGACGTGAGCTTGGGGGAAGAAATGCACATTTATTTGCATAGTCATGCCTGAGGAGCACGGGCACAGTTCAAGGATCAGAAGAACCTTTGGCACAGTTCAAGGATCTCTCAACAGGATTGTGCCTGCCTCACTCATTGCCTCTGCTGAGAGTCCAGGGGAAAAGCTTGCAGTAACCTTAACCCAAATGACTCTACAGGGAAAAAAAAAGGAAAGTTAATCAAATCTAGGCTGTTGTGTCAAAAATGCAGCAAAACCATTTTCCAGCATGTCTTATCCTCTACAGTACTTTACATAAATGCAGGAAAATTTCATCCAAACACATTTTTTTTGTTTTAATGGCAAGATCCTGGGGCTGTGAGATTTCACAATTTTATTGTAAACTTTACATTATCTACCATTCTTTGGGCCCCACTTTTTGGAATCCATTGACTCAATGGCACGTGCCACTTTTGCTGCAACCGAAGAAATTTCCTAGCCAACATGATTTCAAAGAGCAGTTGGAAAACAAACTCAAGAAGCCCAGGAAAAAGAAAAAAAAAATAATAGAATTCCAGTTCTATCTTTCTTAAATCTCATCACCTCAGCTCCAGCCTTGAACACCTGTGAATGATGCCATTAAGACCCTTGACACCTCTAACAAGCTCCTGTTCCTGGCCCAGAATCTACACAGGGACTCAAAGGAGAAGCTCCCAGCACGTGTCAATGCAGATGTGATGAGGAGCACAGGCACCATCTGCAAACTGACACTTTCTTGCAGCACCTGGTGTTTTTTTCCCAACATAACTGACTGCACCAAAGAGGCAAAGTTCAAAAGGCAAAAAAACTGACATACTTTAGGACTTGAAAGCAAGGCAGCTGACTGAAGCTGTGACCTCACATGACAGTGAAAAAATGCCAGGCTAGTTACTACATGTCTAGAAACCCCTTCTGAAAAGAAAACTCAAGTGAATTTATTTCAGAGGGCATCCATTTAAAGGACTGCACTCATTCTGTGCTTTTAACTCAACGTCTGATTATAAACATGCAAAAAAAAATTTGATTCTGTCATCAAGTGAGCAATTTTGTTGGTTTATTGTTTCCTTTAATACAGATGATAGCTGCAAACAGGGCAAAACCAGCCTAAAAGCCCTAAATGCAGAAAAGTTTACTTATGTTTTTTCTATCACTATCTGACAGCTCTCCACTGGTGAGTCATTCAGATCCATGGTTACAAAGCCCATTAGGATCTTGCAGTGAATTCTATTATCTGATTGTTCTAACATTTCTAAGAGGATAAAGTGGCCTGGCCATATTCTCTATTTCTAGAGTGCAGTTATAATAATAGGCCCAGAACTCCAGCAAGCATTTTGCAATATTGAAGTGCTGTAAAACACCGTGAAATCTAACTTTGAGATCACTCAAAATTGTCCTGCTTTTCAAGGTTTAGGTAATCTGATCTGGGAAATTTATGCCAATGGGAATCATACACATTCATCTGCAGATTCTTGTTCAAAGGACAAGTCTTGTAATTTCAGAATATATTCTTCCACTTTAATTGAACCCAGGATGTTGAAAGCATACTGTAAAACTCAGTGCTTTTCCAGTATCATTATTTCCTTCGAACCTGAGAGGTTTGAGTGGTTGATTGTTATGGAAATGAATGAAAAATGTCAAGAGATTCTGAATTTCGAGTGTTCCGTTCCTGATATCAGATCAGACTGTATTGAAGCATGTAATTAATGGTGTATCTGCCCAATCTACTCAATTACACTGTTTTTAGAAACTAGAATAAATATTTCTTGTATGTATACACCCAGATGGTTAACTGGCATTAGCTATATGACCTATAATTTTGAATATCTTTGTATGCAGTTAGATACTGAAGCATACTGTTCCATCACCATAGTTTCTTGAATTTAATATGATATTATTTCAGCAAGTCACTAAAAAAGCATTTGAGATGAGATAAAACAAACAGTAAGAATTTCACCTAATCTAAAAAGTCCAGTAACAAGGGAAATAGGTGGTTTTATAATCTTGCCTCAGAAGAGTCTTTCACATAATCACTCAAAATTTTAATTTCTCTGCACAGAATGAAATTCCAAATGGTTTTTGACAGTCATAACTCTTATGCAAACCTATTTCATTTTAGTAGCTGAACATCAATTCATACCATAATGAAAAGCAAATCTTCAAAGTTGTCTCTCTCTCCTCCCTAGCATTTAATACAAATCAATGATACAACGTGACCACTATCACAACATCTCTCCGTGCAGATTATTTTCTTAGTTAGCATCACACATTTCATCAACAATACTAAGATACTAAAACCACTTTGCTGCCCTTTTTTCAATTTATCAAGACCGAGTCTCCCTCTGACTTTCAGTCAGCATGTAAGTTAGAGATTACTGGTTGGATGAGGATTGATTTGAGGGCAATAGTTTTATGTAAAATAGCATATATTGCATTTAAGTTTAGTGATCTAAGATGAGCAGTAGAATTTTTGAGTACATGTATCACAGATGGTATATTTCAATAGGTCTCCTGTTAAAAACTGTAAATTTCACTCAAGCTCAGTAAAATATTCTGCATATATAAACTGACTCCTGATTGTGTGCTGACACTTGTAGTAGTGCAGCAATCCCATGGATCTTTCTATTTTGTTTGGCGAAGTGCTCTTTACTGTATCATTCCCTCTCTCGAGGTATATAAAGGTTTAACTGGAGCTCCAGGATACACTGCACACGGTCAGGAATTCATCAACAGCCAGGGAGCCTCTTTGTTATTCCTTCATTCTCTGGGCTTATGAAAAGAGCTGATAATTCAGTGAGCAGTACTCTTACCTCTGTCCCAGTGCTGCTGGAGTCATCATCCTGATTTCTCCCAAACATGCACTGTTCTAAGTCTGCAACAGCTCCAGTGACATCATCAGTAAAGCTGGTCTTTGTGAAAGGAAAATGAAGCCCCTTATCTTTCTAAGAGTGTTCCTTTTTTACTGTAAAGTAAGTGCTTTTTCTGTATCAAAGCTATTAAAAATGTCAGAGTGCATTTTGCAAGGCCAGAAACATTTTACTTTTATGACCAAGTCCCAGTTTGAATAATTACAAGAACCAGTTAAAAATATGTCTTCAACTAAAAGGGGCAACATTTTCATGCAAATGTTTTCCTTCCATGCTACATTTTTCCCACTGTGTCAAACACACATTTTCTCTTTTCTTTCTCTCTTAAATGTCTATGTGCTCTTTAGCAAACATTGCATTTCATCCTGGAGGTGACTGCATTACACAGTGGATAAAAGAGACTCTTTTATAAATAGTAAAGTTAATTATTTCTTATTTCTTCATTTCCACCAAGATTAGCTGTTATAAATAAATACATTTACAGTCATCAAATACTACTGTCTAATTTCCCACTAGATTCATTCTCTACATTTCTTTTTCATAAAATCAGACTCAGCTTTTTTATAAAAAGAGGTCACATGATTTTTAATTCCACTAGGATTATGTCTTTGGGTCAAAGCATAATTACCTACAATAAATAGAAGCATAAAAGAGTGACTTGGAAATGGAGAGACAATATGCTGGACCCATTTAAAAGGCATCTGGTGCCCCAATTCACTGATAGCAATGCTGGAGGGTATTTGTTTTCCCCTGCTATGCGAAAATTCAATTACCTTTGAACTCGAGTGAAATCGTATTTTTATCGATTAAAGGGA
>VXBB01019078.1:239640-343548 GCA_013399915.1 Illadopsis cleaveri
AAAAAAAAAAGGCAGACAGGCACCAAATTTTGTGGGTATCACACAGAGCATCTCTGGCCTTGCATATGGCATACTACTGCTTTAACTAAAATACTGTTGGTCTTAATTTCTTTAGACAGCAGCCAGATCTAGGAAGCCACGTGTTTATCTGTGGGAAGGCCAGTGGAGAAACAATTCCAAATCTTTACATTTAGTTAGCCTCAGGCTCTATTATTCAGTAGAGCAGCTTGGCAGGAAAGGTATATAATGTTTTGTAAGGTAAGAAAGGGTCTCCATTCCCCACCCTGGCACCAGATGGAACTAATGAACTACAATTAATGTAACATTTACTTCATTCACAGATGAACTAACAGACTGAAAACTGCAGGGGATGTATGCTCAGTATTGCTCTGAAAAGGAGGTGCAAAGAGAGCTTTTAAATACCAATATTTGTGTGCTAAGTAACCTCTGCACCACTCTCACAGCAATAAATTCTCCTGAGTAGCTGTAGCCACCTGCTAGTCCCTAAACCACCACCAAAAAGCTCTTTTAAATGTCAGTCGCCTTTGCAGTGGCCCCCAGACACACATCTGCCACTGACTGTAGGTGCTTTGCACAACTGACTTTCTGATCCCTCAAGGTTATTCACACGAGGGGAGTAAATGTCTTTTCAATCAGCCATAGAGCAGCTGTGAACAGCTGGAACAATGAAAAACAGCCTGCCAGAGCTGGATCCTCTCCATTCAAGTATCCTACCACTGTGGCAGCACCTGACGCTCTGCAAAACACGGGAAGGTGATGGAGATTGAAGTTTCCCCCGCCAGTGCGGGGCAGCTGCCCTCCCCTTGGCTGCCACACCCAGCACTGGCTCTGCGTGCTGAGGGGATGGGGGATGTGGGGCCCAAGGCAGACACATCACAAGGATCTATTTTCTTTCCTGAGGTCCCAGCCTGACCAGTGGGAACCCTCTTGTTAACGCAGCAGGAAACATTTGGAATAGGAACACCCAGAACTAAAATCTGCTCACAACCGATGGGAAAGGTAATTTATTCCTTGACATCACAAAAGGTTAGTAACAGAGACATAGGTCTGGACAGGCACTGTAAATACAATCCAGCATCAGTTTAAGGTATCTTATTCCTTTGCAAAACGAGTTTCTCTCCTATCGTTTCCTCCAGAGGGTTCACTGCTCTGCCCTTTATCCCTCAGCTCATGGGGGAACAGGTAACAACATTAAGTGTTCAGCAGAGTCACACAACAGCCCATGGGCAAGTCTGACCCAGCTGCAGCTCTGCATGTCCCAGAGGGTAAGATCACAGTGCCAGGACAGAGTGCCACAGAGAAAGTAAACTCTGTCCTCAGCACTATTGCCAAATTGTCAACCTATTGGTGTGTTAAAGGCTTACAATGCGTGTTCCTAAACAAACACCTCTCAGTGCAGACACTGGTAACAAAGAAAATGCATTCAATTAGCTTTTCAACAATCAATGAGCCTTTCTCCCTTCTCTTAAAAAAGAAAATGAAAATTTAGTGAAAAATAGTCTGTGTCCAAACAGTGTTCTAAAACTTAGACCAAGTGTTAATGTGCCAATGGGAGGAATGAAATTCATAAGAAAAGGCAGTCAACTAAAACTGCCAACCACACTCACACAGTTAAGTCCACAGTTCTGTTGTCTTGACTGTTCCATCTGAGTTTAGTCATACAGAACTAGAACAAAGCAATTTCAGCCTTTTCTAAACTCAATTTTTGCACTGGAAGGATTCCAGATAACTTTGGACAGTAATCTCACTGCAGTGAGAAATGTCAAGACTTTTCTACATCCAAGTGAACTGAAATATACCTTGGATGGTTGCAAGATTTCTGTATAACAATTAAAAGCTTCCCAATATTGTACACTATAACTGGATCTATGGAAAAATACTTCACAGCTATTCCAACACTTGCTATCTGGCAAAACTTCTTATTTTGGTACCTCTTTCACTTACTTTTCCTTGTCACCTTTTACTCCTGACCCAGGGTGGAATTAAATTTCAGACCTAGTTTTATGTTGCCAGAAACAAGAAATTCCAGGAATTTCTGGAATTCTGAATTTCCAGGAATTCTGGAACCAGGATGGCAACCACCCTGAAAAAGAGTATGACAAAGCATTTGAACTTTCTGCTGTGATAAGAACAAACCTTTATTTGCCTTTACCAAAACCTTGAACAAAGAAAACAGCAAATACCTGTTAGATAATACCACATATAACAAGATATTTCACCACTATTTACCTCACCTTCCTTTGCGTAATCAAGAGCTAAATGCCTAGGCAACTCATCCAGACCATCTTTAGTCAACTGAGAAGGGGTGGAAAATTTGCTTCACCCATCTTTAGATCACACTTTCAGAAAAATACTTTTTAGAGATGCTTACTGAAAACTGCCTGAAGGGAGGTGGGTAAACTCTCTAAACCAAACGTGGATCTGCCACACTTCCAAAATGGCCCATTGACAGTCTACCTGCATTAAAGATTTTTCATCTGAGACTTATGTCACTTCAATAAACATCTCCAGATTTTATATTTAACGCGTTAAGAATTCAAATTCATTTCGTTAGCTATGTTTAATGCAAGCCTTTGGTTTTCATTGGCTCTTTCCTGCAGTAGCTATTGCCTTTCACATTACCATTCTGTGTCAAGAAGCTGCACCCTATGACATTAAGGGTCTAAAAGTTTTATGACTGTATTCTGTAGCATTAAAATCAGAGAACCCAAATCAATGCTACAGATCACAGAATGCTTCATTGGGAGTTTCTCACCATTAAAAAAACATGTCCTATGATCTATGTTGTAAATACACACTCAAATCAATTTTTAAAACATATTACTCTGAGTGTGTAGTGATGGTAATGGGAATGGCAAGGATGTCATGAGATATTCCTGCTCAAATGCCTCCCCTGAGTGGAAGATGTTTTATTGAACTGATATGTGAAACTATCAAGCCAGTCATTACAAATACAGATACACACAGTTTGTTAGTTACAGCCAGACTTCTGTAGAACTAATGACTAAATTTATCGTCACTAAAAATGTTAAAAACTGATTCTGGAAAGGCAGTACTTCTATAATCCATAATGGTTCAGATCACACGATAAGATATAACTTATCTTCATAAAATCTTCCACACAGTGGCTTATAAATACATTTTCCTTTGATAGATAAGGTAACGGTTCAGCAGAATTCTAATTTTCTCCTGAAAATTTATTCAAGCAATAATGAAGATAGGCTGTTCTATTAGCCTTGATATTACATGTGATTACAGGTGATTTTTTTAGAATCAGAAGAGAAAGCAGAAAAGAAAATCCAGCCCATAAGCCAGTCTGAATGAAAATACACCATACCATTTTGAATTCTCTTGTGTTGCCAGCCACAGACATGTAAGAAATGAAAGCATGTGTGAAATACAGGATGGGAACGGGCTGCTGATCCAATTGTTTAGCATTCAAAGGGCACGAAACAAAGAAGTGAAAAGGGTCTAAAGAGTCTGCTTGCACCTGCAGCCCACTTGGTACTGAACAGTGCTAGGCTGATACAACTTAAACTGTAACATTTTAAGGTAATGTGCAGTTCAATTGTACTTTAAGTGGAGAGGGCTCCTCTAGGAATTGGAAAAATCAATTACTGCAGATTAGGCACAGCAGATATAACTTTTGTGTGAACTTTTAATTTGAAACCAATAGGTTCGGTCCTCAGTACAAAAACATGTACTTTGTAACTCTGACTTTAAATGCTATTTTCTCAGAAATTTTTTCACTGAGATTGTCTATCACATTGCCTTGCTACCCACTTCTTTCTTTTAGTTACTGCTACTACCATGTTATAATGCTAAGACACCTGCAACACCAGCAATCATGCAGAACTTCATAATCATGTTTAGGAAAAACAGCACAAGAAATTTATACAAGTGTTACCAAAAAAATCTCTGCTTCTTCAACTAATGTAAACATCCTACAGTAGTGTTTCCAGTTCTGCTTTCAGAAGAAAATGGGAATTTCAGATACTTCTGTTGGGAAAAAAATTACTAAGGAAAAATTACTAAATTACTCAGGAAACTACAGAATTTTCAGATGTAATACAGGCTATTTGGTCAGGGAGGTGCTTTGGAAAATGTTTTTCCCTATATCTGTGCCTTGTCCATTGACAAAAAATAGTAGTTATTGGTGATCAAGAAATGTAAACAGGAATAAAACACTGGCAAAATTTAGCTGCCAGCACTCAAATTTCCTAGAATGAATCAAAACATCTTTCTCGCTTAGAAGAGAGCTCCTGATGCAGCATCCCATGTATCAATCCTGTCTGTGAACGAAAGTGCAACACGTCTGACCTCCTGACTTTGGTGGGGGATGTGTGCGTTGAAAAGCAGATTAGAGATCTGCTGTTCAGGCCAGGCTTGGATTTACAGGGATTTGGTGGCAGTGAGAAGAGGGGAAGAAGGTGGAAATGGCCGGCTGAGAAAGCTGTAACACCGCTCAATTCACAGTGCAGGTGAAGAGAAATCTGCAGCACACAGCAAGTATGGCTTCTCTGCCTTTTTTAAAACAGAAAGTTTGCATCAGGTTCTATTAATGCCATCTGGACACCACTAGAAAGACTTCCAAGCTTACAGTTCAGCAGGTTGAGTAAGAAAAAAAAAACAACGTTGTGGATTATTTACATGGGGATTTATACAGCTAATTTCTTTCTTCTCACGCTATAAGATCACTCATAGCAGCTCAGAAATGTCTAATGAAAAGAGAAGTAATGCATCTGATTCCAGTCATGCTATGCTAAGAGAATTAATCACAGTCGTCATTACCTTAAACACTTCCATTCAGAGTGGGTTTTAAGATGAGCTCAAGAAAAGTAAATGCTGTTTCAAACAGGTACCTCTATATATTAAATCAAATAAATGAATGATAAAGTGCTGGCACTTTTTGGCTGTAATCCTGTTATTGCTTAGAGCCATTTCTAATGCAAATGAAGAATGATGTAGCAGAGCTATTTAGCAATTTTTTTTGATGGGCAATGTTAACTGCTGGGAAGTGGCAGGAAAGCAACTGCTTGAATATGGAGTGCTCCAACATGTCTTGTAATATTCCTTCCCAAATCTAATGATCATCCCTCTCTCCTGCAAAGTGTTATCTTTAAACAAGGCTCTGCTGAGCAATATAAGCCTATTTTTGCACAGAGGCCGAGACACAAGAGCTAGGTCTAGTCATACAAAATTTTAGGAAACAGAATTTCTAGTGAATTCTTTTAAGAAATCCCAGTTCTTTCCTTCCTTCTGCCTATAAAAATGCACTTGGTCATCACTTGGTCAGCCAGGACTCCCTCCCAGTTAAGCATGAACTTGCACAGGTAAGAATAAACACTCATGCCTTCTGACTGTCAGGGCAGCACATCAGAGACAACTGGGAACCCTGACTGAAGGGTACTTTCATAGCTCTGCCACAGACTTGCAGGATGATACCTCTGTGCAACTTGACAAATGACTCCCTGCATGAGTTTTACAATCAGGAAAATGGGAAAATTAAAGCTGATTTAATGTCCTGCAGTGCTTTAAGGTCTGTGGATGATATGCGCTATGAAATGCTAAATAATATTAATGAAACCTAACACTGACTTCAATCTTGGGAAGAAAGATGGGCTTGGGAACTGTCCCTCTATTTAATAAAACATTACATAGGCCCAGTAGGAGGTTGTCATCAAGTAAGAGCATACATACCAAATGTGGTAGATTATATGTCTACTGTAAATTCAAGCATAGAAAACTTCTTCAGAGACTGCAAACTACCTGGACAATGTGAAATGGTGCATAAACATCAGCTTTAAAATGGAATAGCATGTTCTCTCTTCAGGATATATATGGGGAAACAATAAGCCACATCTAACCTCAATTTCTTGGGCTTCTTTGATGTCTGTGTCATAAATATGAGATGTGGCACTGACTGGAAAACCCAAGCTGGCTGCATCCCGGATTCCAGCCACTCAGATCCAGTAACACAACATCAGGAGTGAAGTGCCACAGAGAGGTGGCAAGAAAGAAAGACCAGACCCCCCCATCTGCATAGTCACCCCCACATGCTGAACAGCCACCCTGACTGCTCTGTCACACTGCAGGTGGGGTCCTTTGGAGAGAGTGTCCCTGGGGGCACTCAGAGACACCCAAATGTACCTTCCCCAGCCCCCAGCACACACTGCTACATATCTAGGGGGAAAGTATTTATACTGCAGTGTCCTAGGGAAATATGAGACATTCTGAAGTGAATGAAAACATCAATAAAACCATTTCCACCAGGATAACGGGGCTGGAAAACTGGGCAGACCTTGGTGAAGAAAATGGCCAAGAAAAAAAACAACTCAGAAAGATGTTTTCCAGTCAGGCTGACCAGGCTTGAAGGATGCTAACCAGCATTTTTGCAGCACTACATTTTTTGCTCAGACTTCTCCATCTGAAGAATGACTTCGGAAATGGAGAAGCAGAGCTTGCTGAGATCCATATGTTGCAGTGAGAAGAGCTGTAACTCTGAGCATTTTCCACAAGACTGGGCAGGGCAATCTGTCCTCAAAGGGCATATTTACAGGAAATCATCAAAGATAAATTTGTGGTTTCCATGTTCCTGATTGGAGCAGATGATTGCTATTGCAGGTCCTCAGGTTTCCTGCTGTTTTCAATACTTTGCACTTTAAACTGTCTTACAACTGACTTTGGTCTTTTTTTTTATTTATTAAAAAACACTTCCATCCATTTAACTAGGTGATGCTTTCACAGCCCTTTGAAGTAAAGCACTGCAAATTTAGAAACTGTTCTTAATAATCGCTTGGACAAATGGATCCAGAAAATTGCATATTGATGGAAGGAGTTTATGTTCTTTGCAGTCAAATATTTCCTCACTCGTTTCATGCAAAATTGCTTGGCCCAACAGATTTTCCCAAGGCTCTCTCAATAATGAATGTAACTTTCTTGTGTTTCTGGCTCTTCTCCGAACCCATCAGGAAAGGGTAAAGCATAATGACACAGGTCTGTTGCCTCCTGTAACCCTCTGGGACTGTTTTCTCTAATGTGATTGTTTGAAAATCAGCAGTTTTCTGCCAGGAAATAAAATAAGCCACTTTTCTTCCAAGTAACACTGAAAAAATCTGAATGCCACAGAGCCTGCTCACTCATGCAACATTAATTTTTAAAAGAATCAATTTTGTAATCTTTCAATTATGGTTTATTACAATGATAATAATCACTGTGAAATCAAGTTTTTTTCCACTGCTAGTGCTGGTGGCTGTCATCAAACCACTTTCAGCAATGCTGAAAACACCTGGACTAATAAACCAGGCATAATTTATTTATATTTTAGTTTTACTTATTTAGAAATGTATTAAGCATCAATTCCCTTAGCAGTTGGTGATGTTACAAAAATTAAAAGTAAATAAATTATAACTGTAGACCAAAAAGTCACTTCCAGGCTGGCTATCTTGTACTGTAATAATAGAAAGTGCTTACAAAAAGCAAAGCACATGCACTCTGCTCATTGCCAGGACATGAACTGAGTCCCTGTGTGAACAGTCCTGTGCTGGGAGCCCACAGAAAGACTGCCCAGCCCCAGATCCCTTTGCTTTTCACTTGGAGATCACACTGTGCTGGGTGGTTGGCACTCTTGAGAGTTGACGTGAAGCAACTGTGAAAGCTCCTATATTCACATATATAAAAATTGCCTTATAACAGCTTCAAGCCTTAATCAATGCTCACATATACAGAGCTACATACCTGTGAGACAGGGAACATGCACTGTTCATACAGCAGGTCAGGCCAGGGTTTAGCACTTAACAGCAGGAGCACAATGGGTTTATATTATGTTCACATTTTACAATAAAAGTGTACAGAAAAATCACTTGGTTTCTGATCAAAATCTGAGCTCCCTGCTGTTTTAATTCCTGTAACCAACAATCATCAATAAATAATCATGCACAGCTTCTACACCCCACTGTGATACTTTGTTTTTGTTTTAAGAACTGGATGTACTGAGTTGAGATCTGCAGTTCCGGACCTGCAGACTTTCAGGTGTTCTGCACCAGGATTCAAGTGAATGAGGAAGCACAAGGGCAAGGGCAAGGGCACAGAGGGAAAAGCTGCTCTTCATCAGATACCTTGCAGGTCTGTGAGCTGTTTTAAAAGAGATTGTGTTGAAAACAGGAGGTGTGTTTGAGGCAATATGTTTCACGATAAAAGGACAAAAGGCTGAAAGAGGAAAGCTATATAGATGACATAGTTACAAACAATGAGGCAGGAAATAAGAGAGGAAAATATGTCCAAAACATCCGTAAAAAATTTCAGAGATGGAAAATGTATTTCAAGAAAAGCAAGGAACATGTAACATAGAAATAAGTATCCAATAGGGAAGAGTGTGGCCAGAAGGTTGAGGGAAGTGATCCTCCCCCTCTTCTTAGCCCTGGTGAGGCCACATCTGGATACTGTGTCCAGTTTTCTGGGCTCCTCAGGACAAGAGAGACAAGGAGCTGCTGGAGAAGGTCCAGCAGAGGCCACAAAGATGATGAGGGTCTGGAGCATCTTTCTTGAGAGAAGAGACTGTGGGAGCTGGGCCCCTTTAGTCTGGACGAGAGCAGACTGAGAGGGCATCTCATTAATAATATAAATACCTCAGAGGTGGGCGCCAAGAGGGTGGTGCTGGACCCTTTCAACAGTGGAGCCCAGTAAAAGGACAGAAGAAGGAGCCATGGCCATAAACTAAGACAGAACAAGTTTCATGTTAACATGAGGAAGGACTTCTTTACACTGAGGATGGCAGAGCACTGGAACACCTGCCCAGGGAAGTCGTGGAATTTCCATCCCTGGGGACATTCCAAACACATCTGGGCGCGTTGCTGTATAACCTGCTCTGGTGACCCTGCCCTGGCAAGAGGGTTGGACTGGATCATCTCCAGAGGTGCCTTCCAACACTAACAATCCTGTGATTCTGTGATCAGAAAGAGAAAGTGTAGGAGAAACATGGAGAAGAAAGAGTTTGTGACCAAAACACAGTGACAACATTACAGCTTGTGATTTGAGTCAGCTAATCCAAATAGAAGAGTCTGGGACAGGTGTAAGAGAAAGTTTGAAAGTTGAAGTGCTTCAGGAATTACTTGGGACCAGGCCTCAAGACTCACAGACAATGTGTGCTTTAGTATGTACTGAGCTGTCCTGGCATCCAAACAGAGCCTCAGACATTAACCAGGATCTGAACACCCTAAAACCACATACACTGTGGCTCACAGACTCAACCCACCATTTCGCTCACTAGAGCAGAAATTAATTAAATATCACACAATTAGACCAAAGACATTTTCCATCCACGTAATTTCCTATAATACCTAGTAAAATCAATACAAGTATACTTTTAATGTCTAGTTCATCTGTAATTGCTTAATTCATATCTCTTAATTCTATTTTGCAGTGAAATGGATTGGATTAGATTATATAACTCCCACCTCCATGACTTTGGCATTTAAAGGTAACATTCAAAATAAATTATTATGTTTAAAAGATATGTAAATATTGAAAAGTGGAGGACAATCTTGCTGCATCTTTAAAATTCAGTGTGGTATGATCTGTATATAAAAACGCCAAAATGTCTAAATTCTAATTAGTCTTCTTGCCATTAAGATAATTTGAGAGCTCTATCTGTGCATTCCTGTACTAAAAACTCTTCAGTTAGAGCTTAGTATCCCAACATACAAAATGAGAGATTTCTCTATCCATGCCAAAGCCCTGTTTTGCTATTTGTTCTTGCCTGTTCCACCCCTGGATACAATAGAAAAGAAACTTGCTCACCTGCCTGACAATGCCTTGTAGCCAATACTGAATCAAAATTGCCACAGATGGTAGGTAATATACCCATTTGACATTTGTCATTCACCCAAAGAGAGACAGTATTCTACTGACTGGCTCAGTGTCAAGCAGCCTTCATTTTTCTAACACTTCAAACCTGAAGACACTAAATTTATTTTTAAATTTATGTTCAGCTCAGTCATGTTGCAAATTTGACTCCCTCTGGTGACTCAGTTTCAAAAGCATTCTTTGTGAAGACTCTGTACCATTTGATAAAAAAGAACATGCAACCATTGGTCTTAAAACAGTTGTAACTTGAAGCACACTACTGAGGCATGTCGATCTACAATTCTGTGCAAAATGTTCTCTTTATGTGAAGAGGAAAAGTATTGTTAAAATGTAATTAGATATAATCTTTCCTGTTTTCATTAGCTATTAACTTTATGCAAAGATAAACTAAAGCATAATGAGTCCTTTCATTATCACATAATTGTTATTTTAATGGTTGCATTACAAGCAATAGAATACTATACATCCACCTCTCATATTAATGGACAATTATTTTGAAACTTCATATTATAATCTACCCTCAAAGACCAATGTATTAATGCCACCATTTTAGCATAATGATGACCATGGTTTTGAAATCAGTATGATAGCCTCAAGGTAAAATGTAAAGTAATAATGAAGAAAATGTTTATATTACATGCCAGTCTCAGGCCTGGAATGAAGACCAAAGAAGTTTAAGGAAAACATGAGGAGCTTCTCTTGTTTGTGCTACCCTGAAACTGGTCAAATTTATATGACATCAGTGGCTATTATATCAAAAACAAAGGAAAACTACCAAGTGATCCAAAATTAGGAGCTTGGACAGGAAACTGGAATAAGCCTCTCCGCAATGTATCATTTCCAAGTACCATCCTAAACCATATCCAGAAATAGTGCCTGAAATCCTACATCTCCAACTGATAAATACTGAACTGGCTTTAGCTACACCTCCATTCATTGCCTTCCTTCTAACCAAGCAAAGCAGTGTAGCTAGGCAGGAAGGGATTAGACAGATCTAAGCAGTACATAAAGCTTGAGGACACCCTGGGGATGTCCTCTGTAAAGTTAAATGAAGTTTCATATCCAACAGGCACTCCGTGAGCAAGACTCAAAATCTCTCTAGGAGTGTGAAGGCTCTGGGATGTCACTGCAGCTGAGAGTCCCTGGCACACTCTGTACAGTGAAGCTGAAATCCAACTCTTCCGAACACGGTGCATTCTTGGAAGGGGAGGTAAAGGCAATTTAAGACCATGAAATTAGCCCCAAAGAGTTAAGGACCACTGCTTGCTTCTACTCCAAACATAAAACATATTTCAACAGTGTCATCACTTACATAAAATAAGAGCAGCACAAACAGAGCAAGCAAAAATCCACAACGACTGAGCTCTAGCAAAGATACAATTCTCCCTTGATAAAAGAAAAAGCTACAGATGACAAACACTAGTCACATTTCCTAATGGACTAGAAAGGTGTGTAAAGAATGCTGAAATATATGGACAGAGAATACTGATAATACATGAAATAATACTTGAAAAAAATGAAACTAAAGATCTTCTTTTAGAGGAATGCTGCTTTGCACATACTCTTCAGGTTATTTTCTTTTCCTAATATTTTGATTGATTGTAAAATGTCAAGAGACTACAGCTAATTTCATATAGAAAGAAATGCTTTAACATTACCATATTTGGCTGAAAACAGGTTATACAGCAGCAGAAATCCATTCCATACTGCACTTGCAGACCATTCCAACCCCAAATTAGGACTGTATGAGACTGAAATGCCTTCACGGTAAGCATACAACATTCAAAAAGCACAATGGGCATGGATTTCTGCACAGCAATAGCTTCTGCTTTCCCCTAGTGTCTTTTTCTCTCAGAGAAGTCAAGTTGCAAAAAGGGGACAAATATCCTTTGCCTCACAAAGGTATTTTGAGACTTAAGTGATACCTGCAACATTTTTTGGAAATGCTTTCATGGAACATGTTTAGGACACTTTTTGGAGACAGGAATACTAGAAAATCTAATGAATTTATTCAAGCAAAATTCTGAAACATATGGAGAGCAAACTGAACACAGAGCACGTATTTCTGACATTTATCTTTGTTTTTATTGTTAAGATAAAAGCATGCTGTTTGTTTTTTAGAATTTCATCTGCTAACTCTTTCCTTTCTCTGATTTTTTTCTCCACTAGTGACATCATCTGCAGCAATTTTTAAAGCTCTGCAGAAAATCCTGTGCTTTGAAAGTTTTAATGAATTATGTAGAGAATGTTATTAGACAGGGAGTTTATACCTCCTTTCTGTAACCTGTAGGATTAGAGCAGAGAGGATAGGTGTGCTGGGACGACTTGATTTTAAAAATAAAAATAAAGAAAAAGAAGTCTTCAAACATAAGGATAGGATACCAACAAGAAACTTGTAAAGAACAAATATGAGCAGTTAAAAACCTTTTCTTCTACAGCAATTGCATGTTTACTGAATTCTAATCCACCGGATAGGGCTGCTCAGGTTCTGAGATGAGTGGTGTCTCTGGTAAGTGGTCCCAACTGTACTGAATGCTCCCACAATCAGGAATTGTGTACAAAGTCTTGAAAATAGAATGGCTGAATCTTTAAACATCTGTATAAAAAATTATTTCCCTTCACACACAAACTAAGCTCCATGCTGGTCAATATCTGAGACTTCACACAAACTGTTTCAAGACATAAGATTGAAGGTTCAGAATAAATCCCCACTGTTACAGTTATGTTTTTCCAGACTGTTGAAAGTTCCAAAACCTGCTGAAGATGTGATTCTCTGAGAAAAATTGTACATGCTGCTCTTGTGCACGTTACTCTTTAAATGCAGAGTTGCCTCACAGTTAAAAGCTCAGAGAAGTTGAGTATCACAGGAACTGTGTAGGAGTGATTGTTTTCTAAACACAAGTTGTAGCATATCCCAAAAGCACATCAGGTTCCTTGAGAAGCATTGCTATGAATCCTGAGTCACTTTCAAAGGCAGGTGCCATAGATCCATATATTTGAACAGTTTCATTGTTCTGAAATTGCATCCTAAATTCTTTATGTGGGATAACAGACACAGAAATAAAAAAATGTAGAACATTTGTATTGTTTTCATCTGGGTAAAAATACATATTGAAGATGTGCGCAAGCAAGCAACTAGTTAACAATTCATTCTAAATTAACATAATGAGTCACAAAAATTCTTCTACCTATGTCTATGAGGTCTCACATAGGCTTGATTTCTTACTAAATTTTCCATGCAGAATTTGTTTACTAATCTTTCTACATTGTAAGAAAATATATTTGAACATAAGTTCAGGCTAAACTTTTTCTACTTTCAAACAGATTTTCTTTTGCTGTGTTGTTTACTTGTGTAGAGCTATGAGATGACAATCTTTTCTAAATATCATTCAGTAAGATATGTATGAGAGTTCTCATAACCTTTTCTTTTAAAAGTAGTTTCTAATAAATTTGACTAGCTAGTGGATGGACAGGTGCACAGAGGTTCTTCTCTATCCAAAACAAGAAATTATTGTAGCTTCTTATTCCTTGTCTCCTAAAGTTTCTATCCTCACTTGAGCAGCAGCTCTGTAGCACAAACCTCCCAGTGCATCTCATGCAGTTTGATTGCAGTATTTTATTTTTTTTACTTAGCGCTGTAAATTCAACTCAGAGCTCTTTAGGGAGCTTCCATTATAACCCCACAGTTACCAGCAACCAACAGGTATCACACTTAAACAATAGCAATATTACATTTACCTTCTAATCAGTTTAATATCTCTTAGAAAAGAATTGCTGTGTGACAACTGGTAATAAGTATAGACCTCAATGGTAATCACTCTGTGTTTTTCAAGACAATTACTTCACCTGGCAGAGAGGCTGAATTTTTGAAATAGATTAATTAATCTCTTTTTAAAAAATTTTTTTAATTTTTGAAAGATTATTTCTATTCCTTCAAAATTTTAAGCTCCTTGAGGAGCATCAAGGTCTATTTTACATACTGTGATCTGAAAAGTGAAAACCATTGAACTACGGAAGATGAACACCAAAGGCTTAATTCAAAATCTATGCTTCTGCTATTTTTTCTCTCCAATTCTTTTTTCCTTTGCAACCACAAAATATCCTCACCAGCAGCAGCAAAACTGGAAGCCCTGCAATCCATGATGCTTCCAGGATTGCCAGCATGAGTCACTGGCTTACATCATCCTTTCCAAAGGTGGATGTTCATGGGATGTGAGAGTCACAGAATCACAGGATATGCTGAGTTGGAAGAGACCCTGAAGGATTAATTCCAGAATCCCATCCATATGCACAACTCCTTCTGAGAGGTATCAGCAATTTTCTCATAAAAATAAAAGCAGCAGAGTATTTAAAGCACAGGATGAAAGAGGTGTGCATATAATTAGGGCTATACCAAACACTGTATAAACATTTAACAAACAGTTCATCAGGAGCAGAAAACAGATCCAGTGGCACTTAAAGATGATGTGATAAATTAAAAGAAATAGATGGATAAATTCAAAGAACATGCAAAAATGCACAATGATGGAGTAGATTCTGATCATATATTCCTTGTCTTTAATCATTAATTAAAAAGAAACAACTCCATGGCTATAGTCAGCTGCAGAATCAATAGGTCTCTAAGCTCACACCAATCTATATGCAGCCACAGCTTTATCACAAAATAATAGCTAATATTGATATTTTTTAATAAAGTTTCACTTTAGTGTGTAATTAGTGTAATGTAGTAGGAGCTGTGTTTCTTAACAGAAGTGCTGGTGCCTTGAGCAGCATTTACTGGCATGTTAATAAAGAACGGACTTCTTCTATTGAGTTCCATCTGCCCAATGGAGAAGAGTGTTCATCTTAATTAGGAAAATCTTCATAAAGAATATAAATGCAGTTACTAATGGGCTGCAGGGAATAAATGTAGAACACTCAGGAACAACGGGTGTTTTACCAGGAAATGGAAGAGTGGATATAAACCCCCAAACAGTTGTTAACCATCTGGTGATTGACCACAAATAGTAATAGATGCTGAGGTTTTAAGTGTTTTATAATGAAAAATCTATTTATTTCATTAAGGTTTCATGCTTTAGACCCTTGTTTTTTCAGGTAATAAAGCAGTCTTGACTGACAATGAAACAATTTAAATCCTTTATGAATTAAGATGGACAAATCCATTAGCATTTTTTGAAGGAATTACTTTATAAAAAGAAAGAATGGAAGTGCCAAGCAATAGTTCAAGAAACATCCACTGTCAAGTGCTTAAAAAATGGTCACTATATCAAACACTATATTTTGGGGGATGCTGAGATGCTCACAGGCAGTTGAGAAATTTTGCTGACTTTATTGGTGCAGCAGCAGATATTACATCATCATGATTAAGGCTATAGCAAAATGTAAACTACAATTAATCTTTGTCCTTAAAAGTGTTCCAACAGGCATTATACATTTCCTCAGTCAGCCTGAACCAGTTTTTTCTTCCTTTTCTTCCTAAAGTTCTGTAATTTAAAGACATTGATATTTCCTAACTCTGCCCATTTTCTATTCAAAATTAAATGAAGTTTTACTCATCTTCCAGGTTTTGAGGTTTTTTTGAAAAATCACATTAATACAAAGCACTGATGGGATGTGCCAAAATTTAACTCTCTGAGCCAGACTCAGTGTCAATGTTCACAGCTTCCCAAAGAAAAACAGCTTTCTGCAAATTTTAAGCAACACTAGCAAATCTTTTATATTTCCTCTGAATAACTTTGATAGAGAAACCAATACATATATGGAAGCAAGTTCAAAAATGAAAATATCATTACTGCAGTATTTCATTCAAGCCAACAACCAGAAACACAGCATAAAACTCTGATATTCTGGACACTGACAGCTTTACTACCTCAATTCACAGAGAATATCACCAAACAATAGAACTTGCAGCTACCTGAACCTCAGAGAATGTAATTTCATTTATTCATTTCAATGACATTTTTACTACACTATAGCTTCATGTAGATTAGTCAGACACATGAAAACCCACATATTAGCTGAGGTGAAGCTGTGATGACTGCAGTTGTCTTAACAGTGTCAATCCAAACTTTAGATGAATGTAATTTGCTAGCTCTAAATGACAGAGATGTGATATAGATCTCATATATCACCAAAGTAATAAATAATTAGTGAGCAGAACTGAGTAAAATGGCAGCTTGAACACAACCCCAAATTTTGAATCTTGTTGCAGAAGTCAGCGATCAGAATGATACATCTTTCTGCCTTGAATGATAAAACGGCTTTCTCACAACCTAACACAGAGCACCATCTGGCATGAACTGAGGAAACTAAGAACTTCTGGAAGAGAAGCACAAAAGCAATTTTGTTTCTTCAGAATTGTCCAAGATACTGACAGAAATCTTTGAAAAACAGTCATTTGACTGCAAATGTGGCTCAGTGAAGCTGCCTCCTGAAGATATGTGCATGTAGCTAATAATCTTTAAAAAATGTTGTTGAATTGAACTGATTGGGTGTGGGATGGGCACTGTCAGAGCTAGGACAGTGTATGTGGAAAGTCCTCTGTCTACCAAACTGGCTGGGTTTCAGAACATCATCTCACATCTCTTACGGGGAATTTTAGGAGCTCAGGATACATTTCTTCAGCAGAGCTCAGTAGTTGCTCACAGAAAGAGTGGCTACAAACACCCAGTACCAGCACATCAGCACTGGCTGTTTGCGGGGCCTGAATGCCTCCCATGTGCACTGGGACAGGAGTGGTCTGAGCCCCCTGCCAGCCCCAAGGGGGAATGTAGAACTGGCCCCTCACAGGTCCTGCTCAGAGGTGCAGTGCCCAGGGTTTAGCCTCAGATGCTTGGAGTATAAACACAAATGGAGCCTGCAGTCCAGAAAACATTAGACTGCTCCACTGCTATCAGCACAGATTTATTTTAGCATTGCTTGTTGAAAGTGACTTT
Source organism: Illadopsis cleaveri (assembly GCA_013399915.1). Lineage (NCBI taxonomy): Eukaryota > Metazoa > Chordata > Aves > Passeriformes > Timaliidae > Illadopsis > Illadopsis cleaveri. The sequence continues at coordinate 256,461 of VXBB01019078.1, forward strand.
TAACGCAGACTGTTTTCTAAATGATCCTGAAAAGACACTCCTTTCTTTCTCATCACCTTCACCTAAGGCAAGAACATCCAGTAGCATTGATCTATTTGCTGCTAGTTTTCATTAATTTTACCCTCCCTAAGGGTGGTGCAGCTTTGGTGCCAGCTAATTAAAACCTATTTAGGGATGCTCAGTGCACTTTATCAGACCAGAATTAGCTTTGCTGCTCTAATGAAGACTACAGTTTTCTCTGTTATTACCAATTAAATGTTATTATATCATATTGCATTGTATTTGCATTGCATGGCAAAGATATAGATGGCTTTAGAACCACTTATCTGCAGTGAGGTACATACAAAGATGCCACACATAGTAATTATCTAATATTTCTTTAAATCCTTTCACTTGAGTCAATATATATAATACACCAGCACATTAGTGAAGTACTGGCAGAAGCTGCCAGCTTTATGCTCCCTCTAGGGAAGTACCAAGTAAAATGCATTAATGAAAAATTGTGAATGTCTGGTAATGAATATTATTTATGTACAACAATTATTCAAAGTGGAGGAGCATTCACCACCTTGAACTCGACTGCTTTACTAACAAAGACTCTCAGAAAGAACATATGTTCCCCAGATTCTTAACACTCATGCAAGGTTAATTACCCAGAGCAGATAGCCCGTATCAGAGGGTATTTTGCTGTAGAATTCAAAAATGTATAACAAAATAAAAACCACTGTTTGTTGCAAGTTACTTAAAGGCAATTCTTGTTTTTTCCATGCATCAGTAATAAATCACTTGTCAATACCAAAGGTGTGGGTTTTGAGCCTGCACCCAGTGAAGTCAGGGATAAAGCTCCCATGTCAGCACTGCAGGACCAGAGCTTTCCTGCAGTAGCGAAGTGACTGAAGCACATACTGGTCAGTTGCCTCTCACAACATTCTTAACTTGAGGATGAAACTGCTGAAAAGTCCCACTAATTACCTAAAAAGATTGTACATCAAAGAGTAGAAACAGAAAACTCATTAAAGGCTCGACAGACTAGAAATCTGTTGCAATCTTACTATGCATTAGTAGCATACACTGTACAGAAAGACAGTATTTTAAGATTAAACTAAAATAGATGCAGTTGCAATCCTCTCTGTACGTTTTAAAATATGAATTGAAATTGGTTTCCTTCCAGAATTTTTGCTTGAAACATGTCGAACCAGACCTCTGTTCAATCTAATATTCCAAGCAAGGGTTGATTTTTCTCCGAGGAACTGAAGGAATATCTGGCTGAGGAACCCAAGCCTTGCAGCATCATAATAGCCTGGCACAATGTGTGAAAGTATTTTCATCACCCACAAATCTCCTGTGCTCTCCATTTACTGCTTCCACAAATGCCACATACTTCTGACGGTCTCATGACCCTTCCTAGAAACAGAAGACAGGTCCTGCAAATGGAAGATGTTACAGAAAATGAAATAGTTTCCACACTGAAGTCCCCGATTACCAGGGAACTGCAAGATGTTTTCTTGAGATACAGAAGATGTTGGCTGGTGACACATCAATCATTTCCCTTGTTTCTGGCTGACAAAAGCACTAAATTATGCTAAAAACATCATTTTATTTGTATTGTAAGTATTTGATGTGGAAAAGTAGGACTAAAAATGAAAGTTGCAGGATATACAAGGATGTTACCTGGTTGCCACTGTGAGAAGCGATGGGTTTTTCCCCAAGGGACAAGAGACACACATACACAAACAACGTGATGGGTCATGAGACAGTCTCATAAAAATTTATTGCTGTTGCAATGTGAAACTTAAGGAGAAAGAACATGAGCGACTTTAACATTAGGCTGCTTAAGAACTTTGTTATAAGCACTGAGAGAAGTTCAATCTGCTTTTGACATGAAAAGAAGCATTTGTATTGTGTTAATTGCGTAACTATAAAAACTTGAGATGTGTTAATTTGTTGAAGAGGAATGCATTAGGCTGGAGAGAGGGATACTTTGACATTAAATGATGAGGGAGTTTTTTTAATAGGAAAAAGAGATTTTTTCAAGGTCTAATCTCACAATAAGGATTTGGATGAAGTATGATAAAGTCGCTGTGACCTGACTGACTCATAAATATAAACAAATTTATGTACAGCAATGCAATAATGTACCTATGATCATATTTAGCTTGATTAATATGTAAACAGGATGACTTGGATTATTAAAGGTCATTTTTGAAGAATGGATCTTGTGTATTTATTAGCCTCTGTTCATCAGTTTCTTCAGTTAAACTAAAGAAGCCATGATAACCTTGACACCTTTATGAGATATATGAGCTCCCTCCAACTCCAGAACCACAGCAGCAGCATGTGAACAGGGGCAGGTTCCTCCTTATGTTCCAATAGTTTGAAAAATAGGAAAAATCAACTGTCATCAATTCTGGCAGTTCAGTAGCAGTGAAACAAGTACGTCTGAGATAACAAGCTTTTCTACTTCAAAAGCTAAGTCAAAATTCAGACTATGTCAAACTGTTTATGAATATCTGTATCTTTAATTTGGTCAGAATAGCAACAGTCCTTCCCAACCTCAAATTTATGATCTGCAAATTTAAAAATTAATATTAAGGCACAGCAGCAATCTGGAAACTCCTCCCTTGTTAGCTCAAATGAGTATGTATTACAGGTGCTCTTCCATGCCAAAACACAGATGACTTGAATTTTTGCAGCTTGATTACAAATTCTTGAAATTTGTGGTCTTAATTCCACAAATCCAGTTTCTGCTTTGATCATGCTAGCCCAAACAGTGGCCCTCACAGTTTCACCTCTTACAGCCTCACTTGAGTAGCATAAATACACATTATCAAGAATGGATACTAGAATTTCAGTATAATACAGGCAGAAACATAAATCTATTCCAGTATTTCTGATAACTCGTTTTCATCAAGAAACAGAAATAATGCCTGAAGAAATAACCCTGAGGTCTGTGTTTGAAGAAAAGCTACAGTGATTCTCAACAGAAAAGAAAACGCAATATCCAGAATTATCCTGAGGTTGTGCATTTGGAAATGTTGTTTGTGTAGGATTATCCTCTTCAAATAAAATGTCAATTTAATCAATAGTAAATTGACCTGAAAACAACACACAGCTTTGAAAACATTTCAGGAAGACATCCAATATTTTTGGGATTCAAGCCAACAGAAATGGAATGAACAGAAGGTAGCGTAGGTGGGGTAAATGGGGCCTAGCTGCTGCCTCATCAAGTGCTTATAACAGTCAAACCCATACAACAATCCATTAAAAACATATCTGGGGGCTCATTTAGTAGCTGACATCTCGCATGGACTTTTCTCACGTATCTTTTGTCAAACATTATAATTGTTCTCCACGTTTAAGACTTACCGGTCTTTCCCTGTCTCCTTCTTAAATATCGCATCGCAGTAACTCATGCGCTTCTCCGTTGTCACGTAGATTTTGGCAGTTGGGTAGCTGTCAACAGTTTTCCTCAGCATGTTGTAGACAATGCCATTTCCATCCCTCCTCATGTTTCGGAAAGGACCCCAGATCACGTAAACTGTGTTGTTGGTTTCTTTGAAAAAGTACTCAGGATTCTTAAGCAGGAGAGGCACACTCGTGTGAGAGACCACTCTTACAGTTGTCCTCTTCCCAACATCTTCCTCATAGCCCTTTGTGGGAGCATTGTTCATCCTCCATATGCAAGAGGACTTGTCTATCTCGATGCCCACCCTCTGGCCAGTCATCTGTCCCGAGTTTGAAACAATGGCACAGAGGTCACAGTCAAGTTGTAGAGGCTGGAAGACAGGAAACAATATATATTATACATTGCAAGTTTTTCTCTGTAAAACATGAGGACTGAAAATTCCGTTAAAAGAAAAGCAGGTAAAGTACATCAAATTGATAGTGTTGCTTCTCTTTAAAAAGCAAAACCACAATCCCCATGTGGCAGAGCTGCTCAAAAACTCTACCACTACAAAGCTCTGAATGCAAACCTTTTCAATGAAATAAGCAGTTCTAATCTTTGCCTTTGTTCCCACCTTGCAAAGTCAACTATACAAATAATCATTCCTTTTTTCCCCTCCAAACGTTACTCTTCTCACTAAAAAACAAGGAAATAGAGAAGCAGCAGAAAGCAATATTTAGATCAATGGCTTCTCCTTTAACAAGGTGTTGTCAGCAATAGGAAAAAACCTACTGAAAAAGTAAATCTGGAAGTTTAACTGTACATTAACTGTGTTTGTATCTGAATGAATAGTTCCCAAATTTGTGACGGAAGTCAAATGTGAGATGTAACTCTAAAAAGCAATCTAACAGTATGAAAATCCTACAGTTGGAAAAGAGTTGTGGACAGAGGAATATGTTGTTCTCTCCAGAGAGTGGTTATGATCCATGGAAAATGAGAGGCAGATGGACCGGTAACACCTGAACTAGGAACTTAGTCCTGAGAAAACTACAGTCAAAGACAGTATTTTCTGACCAAGTTCTAGGGTGCTATTACTCCAGTATGAATTGAAAATAGAAAAAATCATCTAACAGAGATATAGGGACCTATTTGATGTTCCATTTGTCAGAGTATAAAGAGTAAATGTCTTTTCATTCTTTTGTACCTACAGACTAAAAGGAAATGCCCTCTATTTAAATTGGATTGTATAAGGAGTTCAGCTAGAAATATAAATCAAATGAAAATCAGATCCATCAAAAAAACCCCTACAAAAGATCATCCAGGTCAGAGATAACCTACAGTTTTTTGTATGGTCATAGACTTGATCTTCTGTCATGCTCACAACTGGGAGCCAGTGACCTCAGCTTAGTATTTTTTAGGAAGAATTCCCTTCACGTTCTTTGGACATTTACTCTGACAGGATGCTAGGTGCTTTCCTGATCAGACCTGTGGTTATTTCTCTTCAAAATCACACTTCATTTAGCTGATGTAGATTAATAGCCTGCCTACATTTGACCACTATAACCCTAGGATGCCACTGCTGACAAAAAACGGAATTCTTTGATAAGGGGGAATAATGCAAGGACAAGAGACAAACATCTGAAGAAAGCTAAAACATCTCATCTTTGGGTGACAAATATTGTACTGAATTAAGGTGCATCCTGCAAGATTTATGCAGTAAATCTCACAATTTCAAAGCTTTGAATCCTCTATTGCGATTGATCTGATTTCGTTATATGGCTGTTGGAACCCTGGTCACTGAGAATTTTAGCTGGTTAAGGAAAACATTCTTTCCTCATTTTATCAGTAGCTAAAGATTCCTGATCGAATGCAAAAGCATTGTCAATGTTTCCTTTACACACCACCACGTATTTTTTATAGCTGTTATAGTTTTTGAGAGCTGTCCTGCATGGCTGTCTGACAGCAGGGATGAAGCCCCAGGAGATGCAGCTGAACGCAGCAGCCTTTCTGTTTACCGCTTACTTACAGAAATTCTCTCTAAGATACATTATGAGGACATGGCTGGGTGACCTAAACAAATCCACAGGCATAACTCATATCCTAGCATGAAGTGAATTGTTACAGTCCCAGTAGATTAATTTATAGCTTTCAGGGTGAACTTTCAAACTAACAAATGCTGAATATGAAACTGCTAGATAGGAAAAGCCAATTTGGTCAAGAATCTGGTTCCATTAAAATTTGTCTCATCCTCAAAAATGCTTTTTTTCACTAAATTCTTCCTTTTCCATTAAAATGGAGCTGCTCTCTTAAATTTAGAATTGTTTGATTTTCTCACCTTAGTTAGAAATTCATTGCACATTTTCTATTCACTGAGTGCAACTGTTCTGCTTGAATAAGCTGAGTACACTCACTCCTGCAACTGTGTCCCCTGGTTTTCTAGCTTTGTTGTGATTCATTTATCTTGTTCCAATTTATGAAGTGCTTTCATAATACTGAATGCCTACACTAGGTCAACATATAATCAGCTCTTCTTGAACAGAGTCAGAGGCTAACCCTCTCCCAGCTCTATCTCACAATAAATATCTTCTACAATGTAGAGAGATTTTACATGTTCCCAATATGCATACTTCCCAACAGAGATCCCAGACAGAGTTAGGAGACTGACTGAAATCTATGATAGATACTCCACTGACTCCAGAATTATCCACTGTCTTCATCATCTTTTTGCATCATATCTCTCTCAACATATAAGAAAACACACATCAATATTCACTCATTGAACCCCATATGGAGACAGGCCACCAGTTTGTGGTGTTGGTTTGTAAGTGTCACAGACACACAGAGAAGGGCGGTTTAAGAGACACACATTAATCCACATACAATACAAATGGATCTGCCAGACAGTCCAGGCTGCCCCTCTTGTCTGCAGAGATGGTCCAGCAGCAGTGGGATTGAAACAGATTGGCAGGACCACACAGCAACTTGTGCAGTTACTGCTTCTCCTCTGGGGACCCCGAACATCAGGCCAAGGTTCACCTCTTACAAGATCTTCATTCACTTGCATCATAGATACTCGAGTTAAAGACAAAAACATTAAGAACCATTCACCTTTTCTTCTCTTTTCATGTACTTAGACATTTATTTCACCTCTAAACACCAAGGGGACTGAGCTATTATTGCTGCTAGAAAATTGCTCAGTTTGTTGCTGACCAGAAGGATGTAGAAGTCCTCAGCAGAGAAGCTGGGTATGGTTCTCACAAATAGACCCATCTTTTTCCTGAATGATACATTGTAACTGTTGAGGAACACTTATATTTTAATCAGTAAAGAAAATGAAATGTCTGACCTTTCCATTTCCTGTGCAAGCTTACAGACAATAGAAAAGATAATTAAAACTGTGAATTAGAACTCACAAAACAGTGCCATTTCTCTAGTAAAGAGAAATAGCTGTGTAATAAAGGTCACTTATCAAACAGTTCTAGTTATTAAATCTTTGCATTTAGCACTGAAGTGGCTTCACAGAATCAAAGGTCAAATCATTAAATAACAAAATCAGCCAGAATTAGAAAAGGTCACAAGCAAATCCAACTTAAGTAGGTCAAAAAACATGATTCTCTTCCACACAGCATTTCATTATTTGGAAAATTGCTTACTTTCCAAATTTGACAACTCCCCTACCATTTCCAAAGTCTCCACCAGGTGACTGAAATTCCTGCTACAGAACCATTTGTATGGGTGGGTTTCCCAATGGCACAGATCTTGGATTATCAAGTTTCCCAGCCACAGCCCTGTACATCTGCTGAGGTCCATGTGGGAATGATCTCAGGCCAGGTCTCTGAACCGCAAAATGATGTCTGGACAGACCAGACAGCAGTCAAGCTCTGGTCTCAGCAGAGACTGCCAGAATCACTCCTCAGCTGGACCAAATCCAGCTCAAGATCTCTGCAGATGGAATTTCCACTAATGAAAAGCTGAATTTCTCTTGTGGCTTCTTAGCACTATAGACCAGCGGTGCACTCTCTCCAACCACCAACTCTGTTCCACTCTGAATCCCACAACTAATCATGCAGATAGTTAGGAAACTCAGACTAAACTTTCTCAATTGTTACTTTAACAATATGATTGTAATTTTGTAAATTGGACGCAATGCCCATTCACTACATAATGAGGCAATTATTAGCAGCTTGCCACATATTAATTTGCTCCTTTAATGTTGAAACAAATGAGATCTTTTCTTATAATCATCCTATTTGAGTGAATTTTAACAAAGCCGATTGAACAAAGCTCCAGAGAGACTTCCTTTATTTCAATGCCATTTATTCTTCTACTCTTCTTGGATGTCTTTAGAGTTTTAGAGGATACAACATTTATAATGATGCCAATAGGGAATAGATTTTGCCTTTATTCTTCTTGATGTTCTTTTGAGGTCTTTGAAATGAAAGGTACAAGAGAGGCATTAACTGTCTGGCATTGTTTCTATTGCTTTTCTCTATTAACAAGCAAAAAATGTATTTTAATTTTTCTTGTGTTTCAGTGATTAAACAAGCTGGTTTTATCTATACTTATTCAATTTCTTCAAACCTCTAACTGGGAGAAAAGACTTGCCAAGCTTCTCTAGGAAAAAATTCAGCACATTTAAAAAAAAGAAAGATAGTATTTGTGTGTTCACCCAGCAAGAACTACCAAATTAATACAGCACTGTATATAACTTACACTGTATTACTGACATCAAGAAAAAATGATAAAAATTATAAAAAGACAGGTCTGATTACCCTGAGTTTGTGTTTGTTCCCTCTTCCCCCCTATGGCAGTATTGTGGGTTTTTTACCTTCAGCAGTTGATTTTGGTCCTAGCCCTCAGCATCACATCCCAGGAAACATCTCTGTCTTCATAAAATTTAATGTTAAGATTTCATAAAGATTTTAGCATTTTGACATTATTTTGAAATAAGCCCAACGTCAACATGCATCCCATTTCCAAACAAATAGAATATGATCTTGTTCTTCATAAGACTGTTCCTGAGACTCAAGTGCCTGGGATATTTTATTTAGATGAATGTCACTGATATGTACATGAGTTCTAGCAGAAAGTTTTTATTTAAATTGAATGAATTGGAAGGGAATGCATAGGAGGCACATAATGGGACTAATCTTACAGCAGGAGACTGAATAAATAACCATGTTTGAAAGTCTTTCTATATACACTGACCCAGTTGTTACAGAACTGTTTGATTTGCAGCTCTTGTTACAGCTCCTTAAAGGGGCTGTAGCAGCCCTTTGCTTGAACAAGTATCTTGTGGATTTCTCATGTCAGTGGTAAAGAGACAGGGGAAAAAAGGAAGCTTGGATTTTGGGCAGAGGTTGAACCTTGTGAGCCAAACTCACCCATCCCATCTAAACTTTCAACCAGCAAGTGTATTTTTGAAACACTTTAATTTTCTTTCTCATGGAAAGGAAAAAAAACCAAACCAGAAACTCAAACCTTCCAAACACCAACCACAGCGCAAAGAGATGCAGTGTCATCTTTCTCACTTGTGAGACGGCTCCAGACAACTCCATGCCAGCTCCTACCTCTTTCAAGATATAGCAGAGCAAATGCTCACCAGAATGTTGTTGATTTTCCTGCTCCTATTGGGAATAGTATAGGCAGCTTTGAAACAAAGCAAGAATTAAGTAATCTCATGATACTGAAAGCCAAAAGCCAAATGCCTCAAACATATATGAGAAAACTCTGAGTAGAAAGATTCGAGTATATAACCTACAAAGAATAAAACCAGGTCTTGTTATGTATTTTAGGTATTAGGTATTTTCCACTATTTTATTATAAGGCAAAAATTGAAAAGCCAAAGATAATACCCTTTATGACAATCTCATAAAACAAAAATTACTAAAAGTGACTAAAAGCCATGTCCAGCTTGATCAAAATATCTTAACTTTCTATTTTTCAAGAATTCTATTTCAGTGATTTTCTAAAATGGAGCTAAAATGCTCCTCCAATTAAACATTTTGCTTTATTATAAAAAGGTAAAAGAATGGGAGTTCACATTAACAAAACAGTCCCTTTCATTTTTTTCATTTTTCCTGATTTCCAGCTGAAATTCTATGGAAACTGACACCTTTTAAATAAGCCTACACTAGTATTTTCTTCTGGAATAATAAACTATTGGAACACTCTTTATAGCTCTATTGGTAAAAAAAGACTTAAAAATATAAAGGTGGCAGGGAGTAAATAAGAACAGAAGAAACTGTTCTGCCTCTGCATGGAGGGTTAATGAAGGAAGGAATTTGCCAGATTCAGGGCTTCAAGTACAACAGAAAGACCCAGGAGAGGCAGAGCTCTGGAGGGCTGATAGTCTGAAGCTCTGAAGGACTTTGGGCACTGGGAGAGCGGCAGGTGAAGAAAGTTTTGACCTAAGGCATTCCCTGAAGGATGTGAAGACCTGTCCTGCATGTGCACTCTCAGTCTGCAGAAGACCCATTTTCATTTGTGTCTCAGGTGCCTGGCAAACTGTGCTGTCCCTAGGCAGGATGGCAGAAGGGATGTTATTTAAATCTTATTTAAATGAATGGCTCATGTCACAGAATGGGGAGGAAATAAATGGAAGGAACACACAGAAGAGAGGAGAGAACAGAAAAAAATTCAGACACCTATGAAAGGGCAGAATATAGTTTAGTGCTTAAAAGGCAAACGTGTAAGGGGAAAAAGGATTTGAGAAAAAGCAAAATATTGATATACAGCTGAGAAGATAAATCATGATGTTTGGGAATACTCTCTAGGCAAAGAAGAACCAAAACTCCTAAGGATATTTGTTAAGTTACAAACTAACTGTTGTGAAGAAAACTTTGTCAGACATGTCAATCAAATAATTTAGGCATGAACAGGCAGAGAGAAAAGCTTTTGTCCTTTACACTGCAACTGCCCAAGTAGAAAACAGATGAAAATGGATATGTTCAGTCCAGCATATAGTACTATGGTTTGTAGGTAACCAGAAACCCTGACATCTCTAGGCATGCAGATGTCTGCACCTTCAGGTCCACATAATGAACACCTCTGAACAGCAAGAAATGCAGAATACGCAGAATACTCTTTGGCATATATATATATATAAAAACATATATATATATATATATACACACACATACATATATAAATCAGCATAAAAATAAAATCAACATAAAAATACAAGTACAACATATGTGGAAATGCTCCTGTGAAACACTGTTGAGGATTGAATTGTTATGGAAGGGAGGCAAACTCCATCATGCACACCCTACAAAGGCAAGTTCACAAAATAGCCACTAAACCAGCATTCACTCTGAAAAACAGCCTATGAAAAAATAAGCTTCACAGCTGTACAAAATGGAAAACCAAACAAACTACATTAGTTCTAGAGTATTCCTAACTTCATCCCAGAGGTTTAGCTGATGACCATAAATAACCAGAATGTTTGTGACACTTCATCTATCACCCATTTACAAACACACAGGGTTTAAAATATCATGACTTTGTAATAGTTTAAAAGCCGGGAATTCTTCCAACCAAATACTGCTTGCTGAATGCTGAATCCAGTAAGTCATTTATCTTAACATCCACCACATTGCTCACCTGCCCTCAGCACTACGTGATGACTCTTGAATTTTGTGCACAAAAGTTACTGGAAAAACACCATGTAAACCAGACACTGTCCATCAAACAGCATAAACAGCTCAGAGCACAACACAAGCTGATCCTAACAGTGACACCCCTTTGGTCACTCTGCTGCAGAACTGTATTTGCAACAGTACATTTGATACCAGCAAAACATGTCACTTGATTCAGCAGGTTATTGGTATCATAATATTTAGCTCTAATTTATCTTCTGCAATTCTCTGTCTGTATCACAATTCTTTTCTGCTTTTTACATTTAGTAATAAGGAAGATAACAATTGTTTCTTCTATATACAGACATACTTGCTCAGCAAACAATACAAAGCACAAGGAGGTAAAATGTCACTACTCAAGGAGACATAAAAGAGAGGAACGTCCTGTTAGCACATGGGCTGAATAGCGAATGAATCTCAGTATGAAAGGACAAAAACAATTTTTCACACCCAATAACGTGTGTGGCAGCAGAGCAGAGGTAACATGTAACACATAATCCTTCCTTACAGAGGGGACTCTAGAAAGACATTCTTGACAGCAACCATGGCCAAAAGAACTCTATCCACAAAAAGCGTTTTTCCTTTGCAAGTAATAGTAAGTATCTCTGCAAAAAAATTAATGGGAATTCCTACAGTGAAGGTGTCTACTGGAAGACTATGTCTAAGGAATTCCCTGCCACATATGGAGAACATGGGTTTCTCTAACCACTGACTTTAATTTGTATTTATTATAAATACCCACAGATGGCAGTAAAGCATATAATGTATACAGCAGATTTGTTCCCAGTTTGCTTTCTCTAATAACCTCCTATTATCAGCACTCACCATTAATCATGGACCATTATCTAGGAACTTAGTTGGCTGAACCATAGATGTAGTAATGCCTGTTAGGGCTCTAATCTAAATACAGTTGAAAAAATTAGACTCACAAATAAACTAGGAGACTTCTAATATGAATTTCACATCTTATTTCAGGTCAATTTATTTGGGATTTGATATGGGGAAACAATACAAAGGTAGGCAGCAAAAACTGTCAGAAAAAGTTCCCTGTATTAAGCCCCCCTCTTCTTTCCCCTGGCAACCCACCTAACAGGCTGGAAGTCTAACTTCTAATTTATTTTGGTTCCATGCTGTCTAGACCTATTATTTAATTTTCTCTCTCTTGGTGGTCTATCTGACAAATTATTTGTATGCATGGAAAGAAAGCGATAAGCAAAAATGCTAATTATCCATTTTTCTGAAATTAAAAAAAAAAATAATATTCATGCCAGGAATAAGAAAAAGGTTTATTACAATAGCATTAAAACAAGTGGCATTTTTCATTCAACAAAATAAGCCTTAAGAAGCTTTCTAAGTCCAGTGTTTTTAATTGCAGGATGCCTTATCTAAAAGAGAATACACAGTTGCTTCTGGCCACATTCATTTACTTTCACTGGTAAACTGGCAATATTTGCAGTACCACCCTAGGACAGTCATCTGTAAAAATGTTCAAAATTTTCTCTAAAAATGTAATTTCAGGCTAAAATTTTACTTAAAAAGTAAATTTTTACTTTTACTGTTTTACTTAGAAAGTGCTAGTCCAAAAATTTAATTGTATTAAATAAATTGTTTGTAAATAATTGTTTTTAAATATTTTTTTTTAATTTTAAGATCATAAAATCATTTCAATTGCAGAAAGATACAAGGTTAAATCATCATTTTGTCAGACACCTGAAATTTCAAACATTATGGTAATGGGCACCATTTAAACATTTAAACTGGATTGGAAAGTTCTGCTTAAATAATTAGGAATATGTGTTTTACATTTTTTAAGTAATTAATGAAAGCTATGATGTTAAAGGTCTGTTTCAAAAGAAAACTATCATTGTATATATACTCTCTTCTGATTGCTTTTGCATCATTGCCTCGGTGGTCCACTAGCCACCTTTTAATCAGTGCAGATCTCATGCAGACAACAGTTTGTATCATGGACTAACAGCATCTGCAATAACTCAGTAAGCAGAAACTCAAGTGGAAACCATCGGGGTTAAGTGACTTGTAAATAATTCAAAGATCCTACGGCATTGGTTCTCCTTACTCATGGAGCTTGGCAGCGCAGTTCCTGCTCCTGCCATATCCCAAACCAGCCCCGTTCACCCCTCATATAAAAGTCTTCACTGAAGAAAAGCCCCTGAACTCAGTGGCCTCTGCCAAACCTGACTGAAGTCAAAGCCTTATACACAAAGCTCAGAACAAAACCAAGGCCTGAGGCGCTGAATAACTCACACACACACACACAAATGAGCTGGTAAGTTAAGAGGTGAAACATGCTAGAAGCAGTTGCAAAACAAAATCTTATTAAAAGGTGAAAATAATAAACCCTATCAATCTTTTCTCCACTATTTAGTCTGGCCTGACAGTGACATAGTTGCAAGATATAAACAACACTACTTCCAAAATGGGTATTTATAATCATATAGCTCTTCTACCTATAATTTAAATTTTTAAGAAACAAATTAATTTTCAGTCCTTCATACATCTTGAAAAGAAAAATACCACTGGAATGTACCTATATGCTGACTTCCTGGGTAAATCTATGGCACATTCATTGTCTCCATTACAGTTAAAAGTAAAACTCTTGACATGACCAAAGACTTCTTGGAGACTTCACCTAACACAGGAATTTTGGGAAGAGAAATTTGGATTTGCAGTTCATGGATGGACAAGATTACAAAATCATTCAAACAATACAAACCACAAGGAGGTAAAAGGCCTCCACAAGGAGGCCTGGGCTGCAGCAGAGGACTTTCAGCTGTGATTCTGCTTCAATCCACGAAAAGGATGCAAAGTGTTTTCTTCATATAAGTTCTCGACTCACAAAGCCAGAATACGGTGTTCCTTCTCTGTGTGTGAGCACACATACTGATGTCTTGGCTGGATGGACTTCCCTGGTCACTACTGAAACTATTTCCTGCCCCAAGTCTGTCTCTGGGATGGATGCCTTGGAGGTCATGTTAGCTTCCATGCTGGTCAGATTCTGCATTTCCACTCTGCTTGTGAGTGCACAGAGTTTGTGTAGGTTTTTTTGTTTTGTTCTTTTAGATTGTTGGTTTTAATGTAGCTTGTGATTCCTAACGTTTCCAAGGACTGTAATGACAGCAGGATCTTTGAAACTTGAAAAGCAATCTTAAAGGTCAACACCTAGGCTCATCAGTGGCTCTGTAACTCACTCTGATACAGCAATGACTACCAGGGTTCTGACAAAACAGGTTCTTAGGGAGAGCAACATGAGAAAGAAAATCAGTGTCCTCTGAGAGCATTTGCCTGCTGTGGCTTGCTGGCACTATGAATATGGCAAAATACATCTCAGCTGAGGGCCTAGAAAGAGAAGAGATCATAGAATACTGATAACTGCCTTCTAAGCAAACAAGTTGTGCCTCTCATTTCATCCTCCTTCTGGAGCAATGCTGCTCCATGCTACAGGCTCTGGTGCACCTCAAGCTATCAGCAGGTCACAACTGCACACTGGGAACTGAGAGGGTAAGTTCCACCTCACTGCCACAAAGCTGGTCTGAGGGACTCAGGGGTGCAGCTGAGTAAGAAAAAAAAAATCAGCTGAAGTCAAATAATAATAAAATAATCATCCAGGTGTCCAGGTTACAGCTTATGCAGAAAAAAACCATAGAAATAACATTTCTTCATTTCTATGAACAGTATACAATGGAAAACTTTCCCATACTCAACATTAGTTCTATGTTCTCATTTGCTTAGTGTCTTTTAAAAAAGTGCATACATGTACATATGTATTAACAACACCAAAAAGAGCAAGCGAGAGAGATGGAGGGTCTAGATTACGTATTAATTTAACTCTAAGAAAATATTTACAAAGCAAATGTGCAAGTTTTGGCATCCCCTCTCTCTGAGTCATACAACTGTAGAATTATAGATGCAGCATGAAGAAGTTTGTGTGTGTCTGTGTTCAGCTACCCCATCATATATGGTGTCAGACATTCACAGTGTTCTCATGGCTAAAAAAGACCAAGGCAGATGAGCTGAGGAAAAAAAAACCTGATGGACTATATATATTCCATTAAAAAAGAATCCTTTTTTCAAGGAACACACTTTTATGACAGAGGGCAATTAAGCTTTGAAACAAAGGAATATAGAGTCTCTGTTCCTAGAGATTTTCAAAGCTTGAAGAGGCACAGACCTGACCTAACCTTGACGTTAGTCTTATTTATAGTTGATATTGGACAAGATGGTCTCCAGAGGTTCTAACATACTTTTTTTCAGTAATTTTATAGTTCTATCACTATGAAGAACCAAGGGGAAGCTCAATGAATTTTAATGAAAAAGCACACATTTTTAATAATGAGGACTATTCAATGTGTTTCTAGTTTTTAGAAATAAAAGAACTCAAATGACAACAAAATACTGAAAATTGAAAAATTAGTGAAAAAATGTTCTTTTTCTTTTCTTTTTTTTTTTTTTTCTGTTCTTGGTTCTTTCTATTGCCTGTCACACACAAAGTCATGCAAAATACAGCAGGAGAGAGAAACATTCCTAAAATGAAAATGGGCTAAAGATTCGATCTGCATGTCCTATGAGAATCCTGCACAGAATCTACACCTAATAAATTTTATTCCAGATATAATATTATTAGGCACAGTTACAAGACTGGAATCCAGAATGACCACAGGCTCATTCCAGCTGGTTGTGGCACAGGGTATGGGCAGGCAACACGGTGCAATTTCCCTCCTGGCATGTGTGAACCAGCTCCTGGACTGCTAAAATGGCTGTATTCAACAGTTCAGACTCATTACTTTGTAGGTGTTTGTAGAGAAAGCTAAGTTTATTGAGTCCTCCTCATAGGTCTGCTCTCTAAGGCTGTTAGCAGTGAATAGAAGGTGATAAATACCACGCAATACCTGGAGACCAGCGCTGGGAATTTTTGTTACTCCTTTTAGCTCTACTAACTGTGGTGCCTTCTTCACCAATACTGGAATATGGCTGAGATGCAGAAGTGGCGGCTCAAACAGACTCCAGGGGTAAAAAGAAATAAAAGAAACCCCACTGATTCAGAATGAATAGGTCTTTATCAGAACAGAAATCTAAACTGTTGCCATGTGCTAGTGTCCACTGAGCAGTAAACTGTGGCTTCACAGGCTGAGACGGGGGAGGGATGAGGAGGAGAGGTATGTTCTAAGAAATCAAATGCACATTACATTCCAGAAAAATGGGGAAAACTCCCATACCATCAGACCTTCAAAATTCCACCTATAAAACAGCAGAATTATAGTGGCTACGAAATGTAGGATACTGAAAATCAATTCTGAAAAAGCGTCTCATAGGTAAATACTGCATTTATGCCCTCCTCTTGGAATCACCTCACTGCAGCAGCAAAACAATTGCTGACTATGTCACAAGACCCTTCCAAAAATCCTGCAGACCCCGTTTTTCAAAAGAGCAATAATTAAAAAATAAAGTCCTGTGGTGCTTTTCCTCTATAAGCCCTGTTTATGAATTCATTGCACAGCATGAAGGTTATTAAAATCCCATATGTGAGAACCACACACAGCACAAGGAGATATGAACTGGCATTCCACAGAGATAATGCTATCTAATGAGCAAAACAAGGAGCACAGCTCCATTCTTCTTCAGAGTACATTTGGAAAGGGCAAAGCATCTGGCTGCTGCTCATGGATACCTGACCAGACACAAGACATTTCTTCTTCTTCCTTGTTGATTAACAAGTTAAATGTGAAGAGAATGCCTGTTATCTTGCCTTGATATTCCCAGGACACCCGTCTACTCACAAACCATTTGATGTGGGGGATTAAATGCTATTTGGGGTGACCCAGATACAGTGACTAATAAACACATTGCTGTTTACTTCCACATCCACACATTTCAAATCAAAATGTAATTAACTGTGGAGATAACCAATACACCTCACAGATTAATTCCAGAGTACTGCCTAACCGATAACATAATTATTTTTCCAAAATTATTCACTTATTTCCCATTTTGTTGTTGAAACAAAACAGTTAATGCTGTGCTTTATTTTAATGCCAAAACTGTTTTGATCCCACATAGCGCAGAGCTATTTTGAACACTATCAGCAGCTGGA
The DNA here is from genome assembly GCA_013399915.1 of Illadopsis cleaveri. NCBI lineage: Eukaryota > Metazoa > Chordata > Aves > Passeriformes > Timaliidae > Illadopsis > Illadopsis cleaveri. Next base: position 273,595 of record VXBB01019078.1, read on the forward strand.
AAAACTTCAAGAAAAAGCGAGAACAACTGTGTTTGAAAGAAGGTTTATGAAAAAAAACCCAAACTGACAAAGTACAGACATATACAAAAAAACTTCCTCAGTTTTCAAATACTCTAAAACTTTCGTTAAAGAGAAAGCAGTCCACGGTTCTGAAATCCTTGAGTCAAATTTAATGCATAAAACATACTCTACTTATGGACACTGATCAAAGGTTTGTAAAGCTGTTTCTCTGCCTTGCATGTATGATCAATCAGCCATCAACAGACAGACCACAGGTGTCTGATGGGAGTCATCACTAATGCCAGAGATGGAAAGCACTCCAAAATAGGAAAGGCAGGATCTGCCATGAAGTAACAGGAGATAGAAAAATTTTCTGGCAGGATTAAAATCCATGTGCTTGCTCGGTACTCAGCTATATTGCTGAGGAAGGGTTTCCTTCTCATCCGTATCCCTATGATCACACAGTGCTGCTCAGTGCTCACACTTGAAATATCATTGCTAAAATTCACAACTTGGATGAGAACTGTGAAACTTGCACACAGATATGAACTTTCCCTAATTTCAGGCCTGTTCAGACTCAAGATTCTCCTTTATACCAATTATCCTCTCTTTCAGCTGCACCTTCTAATCTTGTCTCTATGTGATAGGCCCCCGTCATGATATTACACTATCAGTTTCAGCTGTTGGATCCCACTTACATACCACAATCAACATCACTGTCAGAAATTATAACCTCTATCAATATTTTAGAGATGCAAAGGAGGGAAGACAGTGAAAACAAATTAAGTTCCATAACTAAAATGAAAAATCCTTTCCCTCTAATGACTTCTGCCTTCCAAACTGTCTTTATGCATGAAACAATTTGACTTGGGATTTGCTCCCTGACAAGGCTTAGCTACCTACTTTGGAACAAGAGACCCACAATTATGAATACATGAGACATAACAATAAAATTCTGTAGCATGCCATGCCAAAGAGAGAATGTTATCCTTCCAATCACCCTCACAACTAAAGCTACAGTCAGGTATTTAATACTGTTCCACAAGCAAGAGATGTCTCTCCCTTCATCTTCCCACTTCATTTCTGCCAAGTCACAGAAAAAAGTAAATATCCAACAGAAAAAAATCTTCTATCAGTCTTTTGAATACTTTTGGGAGAGAAATCACTTAGAAGTGATGTGTCAGAGCACCCTGTCTGCTTCTTTCTCTCCCTTTCTCAGTCGAAGGACAGGATTAAAAAAGCAAAAGCACTTTTAAGTGCTGTTTGGGGCATAAAATCCCCTGCCATCCATCTCTCGCTAGGAAGAATTTTGAAAAGAAAAGCACTTAGAAGTCTCTTTTTGTCTCTATATGCATTATTCCTTTTCTTGGATGTGGTTTGAAATAAAAATAGAAATGAAATGCTATTTTCACTGTTTTGAAGTTCGAATCAGGCATGTCTCCTCTAATTTCTTCCATTTGTGTTTTCTCTGTAACAAATATCAGTTTTGGTCTATACTGCATTCTATTTCTCTCTCTTTTTAACCTCAACATCCCCCTCCCAATTCAAGTAATGAGGTTATCATACTATAATCTTATTCTGATCATAGCCTTTGATTTCTATGGATTTCTATTCCAACAAAGATACATTCGTTCTGCTGGCCAGATGTCAGCAATATAAACATTTAACTAATTTAATTGATGCTTTAACTTCCTAAAGTGGGGCAGCCTTCAGTGACAATGGCAGTCAACTTCGGAGCTACAAGTCACAAAAGGGTGATCAGTGGCAGCAAAATCATCAATATAGGTTTTAGCAACTAAAAAAGCAAACATAATCCTAGACAAACATAAAGGGTTTTGAAATTATCTTTTCACCCTATTCAGCAGCACTGATAGTAAATTCAGTCTGGGAATTTGACTTCAGCACAGATTTGGATCTGCTGCTGAAAGGCCAGAAAAAGCCAAAGAAAAATTAACCAGCAATAGAAAAAAAGGGGAAGGGGAAGGGAAAAGAGAAGAGGAGAAAATGAAGGATCTGTGATAAGTGTTTCCAAATATGTAAAATATGCTGCAAAGCATTCTTCACGTCTGCTCTACATTATCTGGGTGGTAGCTAGATTCGGGTTAGACTTTAAGCAGCTTTCTATATGAAATCATAGTTATAAACAATCTTGCCAGGGGCATAGTTACAAACTTGCTATATCCAGAAGTCCTTTCTTATCCTACTTTCTGTAATTCTGTGAATTTTAGTAAGTTGAAGTACACATAGCAGTTCACAACGTAGCCTTCTTGGGTGACACTAAAGAAAGAAGATAATGTTCTATGCTGCAGTCTCTAGCTCAGCACTGTGCTCTGCACTACATGGAAAAGCAGCTATCCAGGTATCCTTTAGCAAAAAGGTACCAGGGTAGACGTGTGTGTATGGATGGAACTCATGTTCTAGCAAAGCAACCTGCAATTTGACAAACCTTGATTCCCAGACAGAGAAATCAGTAAAATGAGAACAGATCAGGTTATCCATAATGCAGCAGCAGCAAAGGCAACAGCTTCAAACACTTTCGAAAGTCAAGAATTATTTTCCTAATTATTAACAGTTGTTTTAGTAGAGTGTCATGCACTTTGATTTTCAAGTTCAAGCTACAGCAAAATGAAACTGAAATACAAATATTCACTAGCCCATTACCTTTTATGATCTATGCTGAAACCCTGGTTAAATGCAACAAAAGGATTGAAATCAACCCTTCTTACCTGTAAATCTATTCAAATGTTACCTGAAGCATTCCTAGCAAACCCCTGTTTCTTGACAACAGTAGATACGAAGCTGTCTTTGTGTAAAAGCTGTATTTCTTCACAGTTTATGATAGCTCTAGACTTGCCATCCCTTTTTTTTCAGCACAAAGAATAGGAGTAATTGTGGAATAAAGTACCACTCATCAGGAGTAAGGATGTCAAATTCCTTTCTATTGTAAGCTCTGTCAAATGATAAGCAATTAGACCCTGCTTTCAAGGTTGCTAAAATAAATAATATTTTGTATGAGCTACTTTTAAAAAAGCTGCCTGATGTACATATCACAGTCTGGAATAGTGATATGTCTACACTAACTGGTGTTGAATGCGTATTTAAAGAATAAGAATTTCTATATGTGCAAAAAAATGTTGTTTTTGAAGTCAGTCTGAGGGTGTGCATTTTCACATGTTTCTGATCAGCTCTTCCCTGACACTTTTCCAAAGTCTTTGCCATATTGTTAGCATCATCTTCATATATAGCTGCCAGGGGAAAATGAATCAGATGCCACAAATTACTCAAGGGCAATGAAGCCCTAAAGGAACCTTCTGCAGAAAGTTTCTGACTACAGAACATAAGTCTGCTGTGCTCTAAAATTCCTTGGTGGAATTCTCCTGTGAAGGCAAACATATGTTTGTTTACTGCAGAGACACCCTACATGTCCCTATGGTAAAGAAATGTCACTTTGTGGCTATTACTTTTGATAATGTAGACAATAGAAAAGCACTTATGAATGTTTTAAAGCCATTGCTAGGTGAATGACCCTCCTGGCCTAGGAAAAACCCACAGGTTAAATCTCCATTTCATGTGTTGCTTGGTTCCAAGCTGTTGCAACTTTACACACTAACCAAGTAACTGTATCACTTTTTCAATGCCATGCTTTCCTACTTTAGAAATCAATCTGTTAGATGAAGCAGTATCAAATCAGAAACAGATATGGGGTTCCACAGACAAAACCCCTTGATAAAACACAAGTGTATTGTGTGGAAACTCTGATGCTCCCCTGCATCACAGAGGTCTTGTGATTCATGACTTCCAGTATATCATCAAACAAAACCCACCACTTGTGGAAATGCACACGTAGAGATCGTGCTACAGCAGATTTCCATATCTATCAGTGCAGGTGAACTTGTCCAGAGAACTCCAGGCTGGCCTCAATATTTGCAAATCAGTTACAGTACTGAATGACTCCCTCTGACAGAGATCAGTCTGTTTACAACAGCTCCTGTATGGGAAGCAAATACTGCACTCACACAGAGCTCTGGAAACAGAACTGCGTGCACACGGCTACACAGCAAGGGCTCAGCTACAATGGGAAGAAGAGGTTATAAGGCAAAATAACAACTGCAGGCTTCAGAAAGACAGACTGTAAATGCTGATGTGCTTCAATTTTTGGGTTGTTATTATTCAATTAATAGCATTGGGATGTGAGAATCAGATTCTCATTTTTTTGGTGTGTGCTGTCTTTGACTTTACACCTGTAAACATTAAATGTAATAGCACAACAATGTCACTCTATTCTGCACAATCATCCTGAGATTTTCTCTAAGACACATTTACACCACTATTTTATTTATTTACTTACATCTTCAGCAGCACCATTGATATGACCAGAATCTATAACACTGACAATTAAAAAAAGAAAAAGTGTCCAAAACCCACATACAAGTTTCCACACCCAAGTTTGTATGAGTCTGACAATACAGACAAGGGAAAAGGAACAGAGGAATTCATTCTCCTTTAACACTAATATAAGTTAAGTTCTGGGTAAGTCATTTATGCCAGTGGCAGAAATAAGAAACCTTCACTGTGAATTGTAAACCACTACAGAGAGATCTGAACAAAGGAAGGTAAGAGACTGCACAAGTTTCTGCTGAAAAACTGCTGTGCTGAGGGGAGATACTGCTTCTGGTACATAATTGTACTTTTTATTTTTGTCCTTTTTGCTGAGCACAGAAATATCAATTCTGTTCCCCAAAAGCATGATACATGAGAAATAATTATGGATACAGATATCCTTGAAACCAAAATGGATTTTTTTAAAAAAACACCTTTATAATAAACAGGTGATATTGTTAAAGGGCTGTGTAAAAGTACAGATTAGGGGTAATTAGCAGGGTAATGAAACAACCCCTAGAAGAAGAAATTGTGAAGAAGCAATAAACAACACAGTGCAGAAAAGATCTGTCTGTGGGTGCATTTTCAAATTTCGAAGTCTGAACTTTGGCAACCATACCCATTTCTGAACTGGTGGAGTGGCCATCAGGGTTACTTCTGATGCCAAGTTATTTCTCAAGGAAATATAAATTTTTCTAGTCTTGGAGCAAATGGATAACAAATGACATATAACGCACACTCCCGTGGACTCTAAGCCTACTAGTGTCATCTTAAATAGCACTTCCTTCTGAATAGGCCTCTCACAATCAGTAGCATTATCCCTGGAGTGAGCTATTGCTTATGTTCACTCAATCCCAAAATACTGCAGTTTGAGGCAACATTCATTTTTATGCAATTTTATTTGTGCTGTGTAACATTTGCTCTCTCCTATGGGGAGACTCCACAGACAGATGCAGGGAGGAAGGAATGGGAATAGAAGTTAATAAGGCAGAAGGTAGGCAGGGACAGCAGGGAACATAAGGGGCCGAAGTCTCAAAGACAGTTAGCAATATACAGCAATATTTACTTTGTGGATCCTGGCTCAAGGGAGAAAGTCTGAACTGACAGCTTTAAATGCCAAGAGAAAGACTTTGTCCTGTTCAAAGACTTGGCATAAATACCTCACTGGAGCGGGTGAGAGTTAAGGTGAAGGCAAACTGTTCTTGGTGACATCCGGTAACAGACCAAGATAAAATGTACATGAACAAAAATACAGGAAATTTCAGTCAAACATACAAAAAACTTCCCTATTGTGAGGGTGGCTGGCCACTGGAACATGTTGCCCAAAGATGCTGGGAAGTCACCATCCATGGAGGCATTCAAGCACAACTGGAGAGACTCTTGAGCAATGTGCTCTAGCTGACTCTGCTTTGGGGGTGAAGGTGATGATCATTGACTAGATGATCATTGACTAGATGATCTCCAGGGCCTCCAAACCCAGAGGCAAATACAACAATCAACCCCAACTGAGCTGTGCTCACGGAAAAGATCACTCATGAGAGTTTTTGTGGGTTTTTTTTAAAAAGAGGAAGACCATATGTAAAAAAAGACTCTTGCTGTTCAGCAAAGAAAAAGGTGTAAGGCTAGGCGTATTTTTTTCTGGATCACAAAAACTGATTTGATACTGCTTCATCTAACAGATTGATTTCTAAAGTAGGAAAACATGGCATTGAAAAAGACAGAAAACAGAGCTGGTTATAAATCTTTCCATAGACAAGGAAACAAGGATGTCTATAAACAGAACATTCCAAGGTTTTACTGTAGAGAATGTGTAGTGCCATATGTGTACCTACTAGAACCCCTTGAGCTTTTTTTATACCATTTTTTGCCATTACAAAGAAAATAAATCAGGGCATCAGATGTAAGTAAAACATCAAAATAGAAATGGATAGTAAAAATTTTCTGCTAAGGAGAAAGGAATGAACTTGCAACCTTTCATGCTAGCCACTGGGCCTTTCTTACACCTAGTGGAGTAATTTCCAGCATAACATGTATTTTCTGTCAATGATAGACAACATATATCTTAGATATGCAAATAGCGTGTAGATTTTTTTAAAAAAAGCCTTCACTACATATTTTCATCTCTGCTAAAATATATTTTATTGCTTTTTACTGTTAACATAAAACTAGTAATAAGATGCATCTGCACAGATAGTTGAAGAGAAAGATTCAGGTCCACAGGAGTTGATCTGAATTGGCTACTTTTAAACGCAAGACTATAGAGAGCTGAAATCATAGCTTTGGGACAAAATATCAGCAAGCTCTGAGCAATCACTACACAAGAGTGGTAAAGTATTATACTGCAAGAACTCAAACATCTCTGTATCCACAGTGTAGATAATTACACCAAATTGCACTAAAGCAAGGAAGAATGAGGGATAGCAGTTTGTTCCAATTGATTTCTGTTATTTTGTTTGGTTGCTCTGGTTTGGTTTGTTGCCTTTTTTTTTCAATTATGTATAGGTATCCGCCCATGTTCTGGGAAACTAACCAAGGAATCAATATTTGTAAATACCACACATATTCAGGTTCATTTTGAAAGATTAAAGCCATGTTTTCCAAAGGGATTCAGAAAGAAAGGTATGGTGACGTGCAAGCTTCTGAGATGGAATGGTAGTAAAAATCACATAGACTGAATCATAAAAGGAAGGAATGAACAGTACAATACCCAGAACAAAGAAAGGATTTGAAGGTTACCATGAATTATACACTAAAGCCAACTGTACAGTATATTTTCAATTGGTGTCACTTTCTGAAACCATCACAGAGCAGAACCATGTTACAAATACTTTAGTGAGCATCCTAAGCTGCTATTTGCAAGAAGGAAGTTTACTGTGAACGAAAAATACAGCAGGAAATCAACCAAAATCACAGGTTTCAGTGATAGAAGCAAATGCTTAAAAAAAAAAAAAAAAAAAAAGAAGAAAAAAAGGAAAGAGAATTCAGGGAATACTCATGTAGCGTAAATGTCTCCTACCTTTACTGCCTTCAGTGTACAGTCATTGACTATCTCTCTTTAAATTTTTCATCTATTACATATTTGAGGTAATTCAGCCAACACAGAATTTAGTACATGCTTAAATGCTTTGGGATCCATTGCAAAACATATGAAAAATAAATGTTTTTATCTGATTTGGGATGAGGCCCCTGTTAAATATATCTGGGGCTAAGTGTGAGCTGAGGTGTTTTGCTAAACAAGTATCAGAGAGAAATAAAGATTTCACAGAGGTCATTTCTGTCTGTCTAAGCACTTAAATGCTACTAGTCCCTCCAAGACAGTGAGTTTTAAACAATATAAGGAGGCAGCATTTGGACACTACAAGACCAGCTTCTTGAAGAATCCTAAGTCTAGCAGCAGATTATATTGTAAGTTTTGGATAAGTACTGGGCTTTACCCATCATCCTTGTCTGTTATCATCTGAATATCTGTGTTCTCTGTGCTTCTGATTTTAATTCACATGAACAGGGAGTGACAGGAAAATGCGACTCTCCAAATCCTTAACTAGAAAATATGGATCACAACATTCAGCCACGGAGCTCAAGTTAACAATGGTCCTGAAAAATTTTTATAGTTTACATAAATGCCATGACTGACAGAGCCCATACTAACCTAAGTCTCAACAAAATATTCCAAAAGACTTCACAATATGAGGCTATGCTATAATGTAATTCACTGCCAAATTATTTCCATGTAGTTTCTAAAATAAAGAAGTTTATAAGAATAGAAGGCTTGGTAAAAGTCTGGTAAAACTGATACGAAAACTGCAATAAAAGAGTAAATATAATCTCAGTGTCAGCCATCTATTTTCACTGCAACTTTAGATATTTCGTGAAAGGCTAGAATTCCTGAATGCTAAGCAATCAAAAGAAAAAGATACAACTAAAGACAATACAAATGGAAAACTAAAATAAATATTAAGTTCTAGGTGCAAGTAAAAGGTCACTTGCAGCTTATTTTCTGACATAAAACCAAAGTTACACTATGCTTCCTTTGCTCCATTACTCACCTAAAATCCATTTCCTTAAAGGAGAAAAAAAAATCCCTTAATGCCTGTGAATCAATGTTTAATTATAACACATTTGACTTTAAGTCCAAGAACTGGTTCTGCAAAAAAAATACAAACAGTGCTTTAAAGATGTCTGCATGGCTTGACACATAACGTAGACAACTTCATTTATGATTTCTTGTCACCATAATGACACCTTTTTATTTAGGGTAAAATCTTAGAAAAGGGAAAGAAACTAATTGAGTTATGGTATCTAGACAGGGCAAGGTGAAAAAAGGCTCAGCTTTTCAGGCTTTCTAATCCTGAATCTATCTATACCTGGGTTTGTATTTTGATGCTATTACTAATGCTGAGTATTACCCAACAACACCAGCGGTCCCTTTGGTATGAAGACAGATCTAGAATGAGTAGGACTGAAAGAATGGGGTTTTACTAGGAAATAAGACTGCATTAACTCTGCAAGTTCTTAGGGACAGCCCATTCAGGTGGACAGGAACCTTCAGGAATAGAGGCTGGCAAAGGTGGCTCTCACTCATCCCGTATCACTGCTTTTGCCCCTGTGCTCTGTTAGGTGGGTGAAGGGGACCTGGTACCTGACAAAAGCAACTCAGACATCCAGGCATCTCCCCTCAGCCAGGAAGCACAGGGAACTTGCTCAACCTTGGCTATATTCCTACTCAAGTGGGGCCATATTTCAGAATACTGGAGTCCTACACCAGGTAGAGCACTTACAGTGCAATCGTGGTGGAACAGCTCAGGAGAACAGCATCACTGAAGCACTGAAATAATTTGTTTGCATGCACAAGACAAAAAGTCTCAACAAAGCTTATTTACTTTCCTGTCCCTCATTCTCCCTTCCCAGTCTCTCAATTTTTCCACTTCTGTGTTTATTGCCCTTCTGTGCTATTCTGAAAATGGCAGGCAATGCCAAGTAGAAAGTTGCACTTGAAAACCAAAGTATCTACCTGCAGATCGCAATATTCCAAAAGAAGTGGGTGAAATAAAATTATTGTTTTAAATGAGGGCTATAGCTAAAGACTACTCACACCCACAGGAGAAGAGTCTTACGAACACAACTCTCATTAAAAGTTGCTTCATCCAGACCATCATCAGCCACGAAGGCCTAGAAATAACACAACACAGTGAGTACGGAAACAGACTGCACTGAAAACATAACTTCCTAAAATATTTAAGCAAAGAAAAATTCATTAACACTGATGTAAACCCTTCAAAGCTCTGGCAGCCTGAGGTTTCCTGCTCTGCAGATGATATCCAAGGTTCATTGCAAAGCCCTGTTTATCCAACTGCACTTCTCAGTAGTTCTACCTAATTAACAGTTTGGCAATGAAGGAAGCAATGGGGGAGCGTATATATGTAAATACACCAAAAATATGCTAGGGAACATTAAATGTGTAAAATCAAGCACTGAAAATTTAGGGAAGTGTCAGAATTAGAGTTGCTGTGCAGCCCTAATTGGGCAACCTTGTGTGCATGCATTATGATACTAACTTTAATTACCCAACCACCTACTATTTTTTCCACTGGACCCCTGCCTGCACTGACTGACATAATGAGCAGCTACTCAATGCCTTTGTTTTCTTGTTATTAGTCAATGTGTCCCCATGCCTCATTTATTGAGCATTATTCACACCCTGCTCTGAGACTTATTAATTTCTGCCTTGGCTGTCATTCAGTACTCACAGTAGCTCCTCCCTCTTCAAATACCATTCTAAAGAGAGACAGGAAAAGATTTTATTAGCCCTCTTCAACTAAAGGGGTCTGAGAAATTTAAGGGAAAGTTATAACTTAAATTAAGAAGAATACACTCACTGGCATACAGAACCTGGCGTAATTAGAATTCTTTCGTAATTTATATGTTCAAATAGTTTTCATTGACTTGAGCTATCTCTGTGCTTCATAAATCAGACCCAAGGGTCTCAAACTAAGCGTTCAGAAAGTAAACACACACAATTAGTAAAAACATGGCTTGATTAGATTGGAATCACATGGAAATTCTGTAACAGAGGCAAGAATAGAATATTACAGTTAGCATTAACACTTGACTGTGACAGCCTTGCCTTCCCTTCCTGTAGTGTTCTGACTCCCTCACACCATTTCTTCACCAAATGAGGCAGCAGTCCTAGCAACTTCTTTATATATTTCAACCCAGCACCAAAAATGGTAAAATCTGGACAATGAATAAGGCTGAAGTTGTCCCACTCTGCAGAGCCATGAATATATTGAAGAATTCTGAACCAAAAGTGGACAAGTGATTTTATTTATGGCATTCCCCAGTTCCTGAACCTTGACTTTGCAACCCTACTAGTATTATGTCAGCCTCAGAGGTAAAAAAGGATATAAAAAAAGGCCAAGAAATCTGTCCACAGCATGTGAGTGACAAGTGTGCTGTCCAGCAGGGCCAGAATCTGCCTATCCCCCACACAGATTTCAGTCAGTTGAACTAACACAGCAGTAATGGCGGCAGCAGAACACCACTCTCGACTTCAGTAGCCATACTATTTTTCCTTTGTAATTATAATGTCATAATTGTTACTGGGAAAATATTTTTTCAACTAACTCTAGTGAGAATATTTCCCCCTGACCAACTAATATGTCATTAAGAAATAAAATATTCATATTAAAGAAGCATCCAAATTTCTTTTTCTAACAGATATAGATATGTTCCAAAATTCATTATGTAAACTAATTAAGTGATGTTTATCAAGACTGTGTTCTAAACTGCTTTTTGTGTCTTTCACCCACCAGTTTTCCATTTGGCAACACAAATTATTCCCTGGACACACAACCCACCACCCCAGAAGCAAGGCAAAATAAAAGTCTGGAATTTAGGACTCAGGAACCCTGAGTTGTGGTCTGGCCTGCTCCTGACCTGCTTCATGTCTCAGGTAAATTACAACTACAAGGTCTCACTTTGCCAATCTGCAAAACAGAACTGTTTTGGTATGTTACAGTTTCAATAGTGTTATTGAAAAAAAGCCTCTCCACCTCAAACCTCTCCATGGGTAATTGTGTTTGTGAAGGCAAAGTATTCAGCATGGCCCATTTAGGCAATTATTGTGCCCTCTGCAAAAAGCCCTATTTGCTCCCTGAACATGGGGATCAGCAGAATGAGGCCTCCAACCCTCCAGGTGTGACCCTGCAGGGACTGGGGAACAGGCAGGCAGATCAGTTCCAGGGAGGCCCAGCAGGGGAAATCTGAGGTATTGGCATGTGCTCCATCAGTCAAATTTAAAATTAACTAAAACTTCTTTTTGCCAAGTCCTCTTAACTTGCTGTGGATTTAGCTACCAGGCAGCTCTAGACATTATGCAAGAAAATACAATGTTCCCATAACAGTATGATGGATAATGCCTTTCTCAGGTGCTCCCTTTCTGTGCACAGCAGGTGCTGAGACATTAGAATTGATAATTCAAAATATTTAAATCTAAAAAACTATGCAAATATATGTTCTAGAGGAATGATCTCAGCTGAGTTTCAAAAGTATAGAGAGGCCATCTTAATGCTAGTAAAACATAATTAACAAGTGACATAGCTTTTACTTACTAATTGTATTTCTTTTGTACCAACACTTACAGGAAAAGCATCCAAAAAATTATAATCAGTAAAAATCTTTTCTGATGACAGCTGTTTCCTCCTATTAGCTCTGCAAAACATATGAATCCTGAAAGAATGATATTTCCTTTCAGTTTTGCATAGCAGGGTGTATAAATAAAAACGTTAACTGCCAGGACATAATTTTCAGTATGCTTATCTTACTTCAGATGTGTGTTTTCTGTTTGGAGCACAGCTGTTCATATTTCCCAACATGAGCTTCAGTGCTGTAAATATCTTCTCTATTGAGGGCTACATTACTAAACTGCTGCACAGAGGCCACATGCACAAATTGTGTTAGTGCTAATGTAGGCTGTGTGCATGCAAATCCATGCACAGCACTCAGAAAACACGGACCAAGGACCTTGACCCCAACATTTTTCCACTGAACCAGAATTACTCTATTTAAAGCTGTGACTGTGACATAAATCAGGTTTTTCAAAAGGTTTTTATTCAGCTAAAAGAACTCATTCTGGGATAAAATTTAAATAGCTCATGCTGCAGCACTGCATTAATGAAACAAATTACTCCCAGCAACTTGGAAAACAAAATAATTTGGAAACTGAAGGTAAGATTGTCTGGGGTTTATTGCTACATTTTTTCAACAGTTAGGAGTCTGTGCTGTGTTTAGCTCAATTTCTTCACTTCTGGATCTCAAAAACAAGTCCTTTGCCTGTCAGCACAACACAGCTGGCAGCGCTATTGTCTCTCCACTGGAAGGTCAGGGATTCACATCTCTGACTGAGACACGGGCTTGGTTCCAATGCTGACACTGCAGCAGAGGTTTGGGGGATGTCTCGGCACAGCTCGAGCCGCCCGCGTTCCGATGAGACACCAGAGCGAGGTCACTGCTGCCCATCAGTGGGGACCACCTGGGTGAAAGGTAACACTCCCATGGCAATTTTCTCAGTGGTAGGACATAGGCACGATGGCTTTAGGAAATATTTGCTTCTAACAAATAGCTTGTGGTATCAGAATCTTTGGAAGGAACTGTTAAACAAAATAATAGAAATCCATGGGGCTATCCAAACCATGCCAACAATATTTCCCTCCTTACTCTGCAAAGCTTTCTTTGTTTAGGACAGAGGGAAGCCTACTTCTAGGAACAATGAGAGTACAAGTTCAAATACACATTATTACATTTTGTTCAGAAGGAACATATATTGTACAGTTTTAGAATCATGGATTCATGAATTTCCAGTTTTCTGATGGAAAATTTGCAACAACAATTACCAAATTAGGTATATTTCAGTCAGTCTGCTGCTTTAGGAAGAGGGAGAAATGCAAGAAACATGAGCATAGGAAATAAAAGCTATTTGTGCACCACTTTACTCTGAGCAGTCAAGTGGATTCTACGGCTGGGATGAAGGTGATGGCTGGTGGCCATCTACCAACTCTGTGCCCCAGCTTTGTGACTACAGGGACACAACCTGATGTACAGACATAAACATTTTTTAAATCTCTTATAAGATCAATCTATATTGTAAGATCAAGAGCAGAAAGAAAGAATGGCACAATTCCTGACGAATGTAAGGCTGTTGCTCTGAAGGCAACAAGATATCACATTTTGAGTAAGAGCTAGACCAATACAGAGCTAACGTAACAGAGTGTTATAGAAGCAGGGTTGCTGTGCCTGGGAACATGGGCAGTCACTGAACTCTACCTCTGTGATCAAGGATTTCATCTGTTCCTTATGGACTACAAACAAGTAAGACAAAGATTTCTCTTCTTGGTTTGTTTTGTTTTGATATTGTCTGAAACAAAGACAAGCCTAAAAAGCAAACTTTGGGTACAACAAGAGATTTGATTAAAAAAAACCCAAACAAACAACAACAAAAAAAGGGGAATCTGAATTGATTTGAAGGCCAAAAATTATAAAACATGTTTTTCATTCCAAGGAAGCCCTCACAAGGAAACTGAGAGGACTTGCATCATTTCAGGTATTGATAAAATAGAGCTCTTCATTGTGTTAACTTGAGAAATCCTAGGGGAGTCTCAAGAAAGGAAATATGTTACCTTATTCATTCATATGACAGGAGAAATAAAAATAAAAGAATATCAGATAAAAGCCAAATTGGACTAAAGTTGTATTTGACCACAACTGGAAATGAGAAGCAAAACGTAATATATACCTAGTAGATAGTGGAATAAAATTAAGCATACAAATAAAATTGCTGCTTCTATAAAAATAAGAAATACACATATACTTAACATCCATCATGGGAAAAATTCCAGTGAAGTTACAATTAGATTTTGAGAGTAATTTCAGCAGCAACCTATTTCATTTCTATAACACTATAATGATTTCATCAGTAACAAATTCTCTAGGTAGTATCACACTGGAAAGTTTAAGGATAGCACCATTAAATAGCATCCATAATTGTTACAATCAACTACATATTACACAAAAGGGTGCATTTCCAGATGACTGTTAAATGCACCAATTTACCAGATTAGCATTTTGCTGAAAGAAACACTCTGAGCCTTCAAGAACCTACTACCTATGGACCAAAGCTGATGACAAGTCCATTTTCTGCTGCAAAAATAAAGTGGGCATCCTTTCACAATAGAATTTATAGTACAACCAAAACTACTACTGATTACCATGTACTGTTCTGTTATGGAGGGGCAAAACATGGGGGTTTTAAATGCCACTGAGCACAGGGCTGGGTAAGCTGACATGATGAATATATGCAGATGTTTCCTCACCCTGTTCAGTCTCCTTTGGTCTTACAACTATTGCATGGGGCTGTGACCTGTGCTTTGCAAAGGCTGACAGGATCTGGGCTCTGAACCTGACAAAACAGGTACCTATTTAACAGGAAAGGAATCTCGCAGACACACACAGAGGTTCCACAAAGCATGAGAACCTGAGGTTTCACTTCAAGTGGTACTGGGAGCAAATCTAACCATACAATCTAGAAACACCCTTGCCCTCTAAAATCACTACAATCATTAAGTAATAGGCACCGGCTCTCTGTTGAGTACTTTTAAAAATCATGCTATCTCAAATACAAAACAGTAGAAGAACTCTTGGACATCCTTTAGTACATAAATACTTCATTGCATCTAGAAATAAATAACAGTTGTATAGAGAGATAGATACTCATATTGGAAAGAAAAAAACCTACATTCATGAATAATCTAGCAACTTAAAAATTCAAACAGATTTTAAGATGTATTATGCAATATCTATTCACTCACATCTAACATAGAAATGCCTCTTAGTGATATGTAGTTGCTAAAATTATATTTATGTTTATAAAGATCTCGCCAGACAAACTAGATTTTTCAAAGAAAAATGACACACTTAGTGAGTGAAGGGAAATTACTGGAGGCATTCTTACATTTACTAAAGACTGATAAAAAGACAGATTTTCAGGAATTTAGAATACAGCTCCTTAGATAATTGAACAATTAATCTGAATGTACAAAAAATACAGACACATATACAAATCAAGTGTTCTGAACATAAAATGAAGCTCTAATTTCTTAACAGATCCATTCTGTTATTCCATTATGAAATCTGTTCCTCTAATGAACAAGGGCATTTAAACTGCAGGAACGCTACTGCAGACTGAACGGGAAAAATTATGACCAAAAATCCTATTTTCAAGGATAACTTAAACCACTATAGGATTTCTGGTATGGACTGAAACAAACTAAGGAGGAAAACCCCAACAAACCACAAACCAACCCACAAAAAAAATCATTTTGCCTTTTAGTTCTAAATTGTTTTTAATTGGCCTCATAGAACACCACATTTGTAATCTTTTCCTTGCTAAATCTGCCTTATTTTTACAAACAAGCTTCAGGAGAAAATAAATGGTACTTGCAGAAAGAGTGCACAATCATGAAGAAAGTAACATGGTGGGCATCATCTTGGAAAACAATGAAGCAATTCATCTTATGGAAAAAGATCCAAGACATTTTAGGAAAAAATAAATCTAAGGTATATTGATATCTAGAAACAGGGGGACTATGCCAGGTCATCTCCTCTCTTCCATTACAGCTGAATCCCATACTGAGTTCTAGGAAACTGAACAGCAAGAAGTGAGGAACAAGTGGGCTCTTTCTATGGATGATTTAGGGGAAAAAAAGGAAGCACTTTGCTTAATAACATGGTGTTAAAGGTGAAACTGCAAGTGTCTGTACACACTGGAAGAAAAAAGAGAATAAGAACTAGAAACATCTAAGATCTTTAAAGAAACAGGAAATAAAGATATATACACACCTATAATATTTGCCATATATCAATCTCAGATAATACTCAAGTGGTACCAAATGATCTTCTAAGGCATGTGGTAAAGGCCAAAGAATTGCTATTATAGCAATAGGCAGGTTAAAACCTAAGATAATGTGGAATATGGGTCAATCATGTATTAGCAGGGTGATGAGTGGCCAATTGGCTTCTTTCAGCTCTAGATTTTATTTTTTGTATATGCAACTATTTAGCACACACTGAAACTAGCAGAAAAATATATGCATTATTCATCCTATTTGTGGCAGACATGCACTGCAGTTTCAGTGAACAGGACTGGAAGTAATACCAGAGGAAATAGAGACCTTAAAGGAAGACACTAATCTCAGAAAACTCAGAGTGTCACTGTAATTTTTTTTTAAGGGTTCTGTTATGGTAATAGTTATGTTTGCAGAAAATTATTTCTGTGCTATTCAGATAAACAGTCTCACAGAGGGCCATTTCTTCCCCAGGAAATGAAGAGTGGATAACACCCACCAGAATGGGAGCAAGCCATTTAAGAGCAAGTGAAGGGAGCTGGTTCCTATGTTATTATCAACAGCCTATACATAACAAATGATCAAATGATTTAGATTTTACAGCAGAACTTACCTTGCATTGCAGCCAGCAGAGGTGGCAACTAATTTTAAACAGGAAACAATATCACCCCTCTGTATTGCTTGAAAATGACTTCTCATCTACAATTATCTGTCAGGTTTGCCTTTTCGTTTTCAGCTATCACCAGCCCCCATACCTACAAAAGTCCTTTCTCCTTGATGCTTATGCTCAGTTCCAAAATAATTTATTAGGAGTTACACATGCTTATCAAAGACAGACAGGATTCATGCAGAAATTAATGGCACTCTATGGATGTTGCTATATATCATTATATAATATATGCCAACACTGCTGTCACAGTATGTGGATTGCTTCATCCTTTGTCAATCAGAATGAAGCATTAGTGCAGTGCAAAGATTATTTTTGTTGTTGTTCTGACAATAAAGTTCTGGCTGTAGTACAATGGTAATAAGGGATAATCTATCCGGGATAGTAGATTCACAATCATTTTATGACAGTCAATATGACTACAACATTTTAATTTTTGAACACAACCACAAGTAACTTGATCAAAAAATGTTACTTGCTCTTTATAAACATGAATTCTTTACAAACATGATGATACTGAAGCAGTAAAGAATACTTTGGTCCACATCAGCAGTGGGACAGAAACCGAGGCAAGACAAGAGTCCCAGTCTGCTCCTCTGCCCATTCCTTTCTGAGTAAAAATTCAACAGTAACCATCATTATTTGCCTTGCAATAATGTCATCAGCTCCATCCATCGTCACTGACACTGATGGTGACAAGGCACATTCAACACCAAGGGCCAGCTGGAGCAGAAATAAACAGGACAGCTCCAGAGTGACCTCACCAGCATGAGGATCCCAAAGGATGATCCCACTACCTCCGAGGCACTCCTGTGGGACTCTTTGAAGGTCTGCCATGGAGACAATTAATGAAGAAACACCATCTGCTGTGTGCCTGAGAAAATTGCATTTTTCTGGCTTCTTAGTGGAGAGCTGGTTCAGCCTTGGAAACACTGAAAAGGGCCTGTACTCAGCCTTTGGGAAACACTGACATGGCTTCAAACAAACTTTTTTTGGGCTCGCTCCATTTAAAAAATAAGTCATTCTAATAAGGACTTCAGAATGAAACTTAAAAAGAACTCTGACTTGAGACACAATTTTGCCACAGATTCTTCTGATTTGAAACCTATCTCCAGATGCTCTCCCAAAGCCTGCTTCCAGAAGACTGGATCAATACATTCATCTTGAGGCCACATCTGAACTCCATCAGAAATCAAACCTTGTGCAGAATGCAGCAGTAGGTGGCTTAAGAACAGCCTCTTATCTCCTAAATCTCCAATCTATGCCTTCAAAGCATAAATAGTAATATATATTTTGGGGGAAGAGGAAATCTGATGATCTAGTGAAAAAAATTTTTGGCAGCAAAGGGCAAGCCAAACTGGAGGGGAAGAAAAATCAGCAGTTTTAGACAGCATGGACTGGCTGTAAAAAGGAAGAGCTAATAGGAAATAGGATTGACATTACAAATTTTTTACATGTTAGGAAAAAGATGACACAAGAAATTGTATTGTAAGCTGGAAAATGCTGATAAATCAATAAAATTAATTAGACAAAAAACACCTGAGAACAAAACTGTCATTCATTGATCAATTCCATAAGACACTGTATGTCATCAAATACAGGGTTATTGTTTTTACCTAAAGGCCAGACTTTATCCTTCACCTTGTTATTTAATTTCCTTTGTAGGACGTTTGCCAGTGCTGATCTAAGCTTTCAGTGTAATGCCTTGGAACTACTTTGGAGCGAGTCCTGTGCATGCAGTCAGGCATTTCATAGGAGTCTGAAGGCATCCGTGTAAAAGCTTAGAAATATACTTTTGCAACTTGATGTACTCCAGAAATTATATTTTTCACTTTAAAAATGTGAATCCTCGGTACCAGCACTGAAACAGACAGAAAGGAGGGAGGGTAGTAGCATCACTGAACTAGAACCAGGGAAATCAACCCAAACCAACTTGCACTTTGGCTGGTGTAATACTAATATAAGACCCTGGAGCACTCTTTTCAGTCTCTAACGGGAACAAAGCAGGTTCCGTCCCCCAGAGAAATATTGATGTAAGACTGATGGCATTTTCATCAATTTCAAATCCAAAACTCTGGGTCCTAACTACAAGAAACTTAAAGAAAAGTTTCAGAAGTGCTACTTCAAAAAATTATGCTATTAGTTGCAGAAAAGAGGACTTGACTGGTATGAAAAGGTAAAGGCAGTATTATGCATCCCTGGGGCTGGAGATTAGAAAGGAGGATGAATTGTTGTTATTAAGAGGACAATCCCAAAATTACTCTAGTAATTTCTCTGCATTCGTTTGGGGATTTTCATTTAACACTGTATTTATTCATCTGATGGGCCAACTGCTTTTCTAAGTGACAGGAAATAAGAGATTACTGTCATCTCCGACTAGCTCAATATGGAAAACATATCAATTAGAGAGAAAGAAAAATAAAGATGGAAGAAAGAAATATTGCAACACAGAACTT
The DNA here is from genome assembly GCA_013399915.1 of Illadopsis cleaveri. Taxonomy (NCBI): domain Eukaryota; kingdom Metazoa; phylum Chordata; class Aves; order Passeriformes; family Timaliidae; genus Illadopsis; species Illadopsis cleaveri. The sequence continues at coordinate 292,995 of VXBB01019078.1, forward strand.
CACTTTTCTACTCCCCATCCCACCCCCAAATTGAACTGGTCTTCACTTTAGGGTGCAGCTGCATGGACACCATTTGGAATGAGCTTTCCAACAGTGGTGGGAATACAATTTATTGGTTTAGAGGCAGTTACAAAATTATTTGTGATGAGTAAACAAAATTTACAGCTACACCCACAGAAACTGCAGTTCCTTGTGACAGATACTCTAAGTCTATTAAGCAGAGCTCTAAGATGCACACACTGCCAGCACAGTAATGCCATTAATGGCCATGAGGTTTTTGATACAACATTCATAAAGGGCTCTTACAGACCAAATAACACAGATTTGGTAGTACGGACTAAGGTATTCAGCCAGACAAGAGAAACTATCCCAAGAAAAGCAATTATTGCTGGTACAATTTGCATCTGCTCCAAGAGGGTCTCTGAGCTCATTTCTCTCTATGCAGCACTTACACCAGTCCACCTGTTCCATCCTGGTTTGAGAGTAGATAGCACAGATTAACAGCTCAGATATGCATTTAAGGTTCACATTTTAATCTAACAAAAAGCCTAAGAGAAAAGGTTCATGTGACAGAAACTTTCCACCCACTCTGAGAACAATAAAAAAGACAAAACTCTGTGCTCAATCCACAGAGCCTCAGAGCAGAACCTGAAGCTGCCAAACACAGGCTGTGACAGATGGCCATGGGAGCAAACTTGGAAAGCAAAGGCTTTCAAGGAAGATGGCTGTGGCTTTAAAGCTAACTAGTAATTGGCATGACTGTCAGTGTTAGGAGTCTGTCTCTTGAGCGAGTTCTAGCTGCTGTGTTTACATGTGCACCCACACACGTCTGTGTGTGGCTGGCATGCAGCTCCCTGCAGGGAAGTATTAATAGCTTTGGGTCAGCTCTGTGCTGTGCATCTCTGCCAGAATAGCAGTGCTGGGCAAGAGCTCAAAGAGCTGAACTCACTGATTGCCATAGCCAGCAGGAAGCCCTTGTGTAGCAACGATTATAAGAGCAAAATTGCTTTTCTGTGACTCTTTTTACTCTCTGGTGTATTTTATACACCAGTACAAAGTGTACCTCAGCTGTCATCACCAAATCCAGAACTAGTGACACTCTGCTGCAATGGGATGCCTTGAATCTCTTTGAGAAATGGACTCCAAGTATAAACTCAGGAGGGTGACACTGGGCTTCTTTTGATGAAGGCATCCTCATTTTTAAACAGCAGTAGTGGGAGGATATTCAGTGAGGAAATGACAGGGCACTGCTCTCCCAGCTGATGAACTGGAACACCAAGGAGACACCTCACCTGCCACTAATGCAAAACAGTCCATCCTTCATTTGGCAACTATTACTGACAAGAGCTGAAATCATGTCATGGTAACAGAAGTAAGTTCTCATCCAGAGTAAAATCAATAAGTTCCTCCTTCCCCCCCTTGACAAGCCTCACCTCTCATCTGGTCATCACATCTTTCCTATTTTCCTGAGGTTTGGTCTCACCCAAGAAGACATTACATCAAACCTCTCTGCTCTTTTCTTTACCAGTCCAAAGGATACTTCATTCACTTTTCTAGTCCACCTGCCATTCAAACTAAAACACAATATGGCTGACAGAAATTTGCCTATCAAGCTAGCTAACTGCAAAAGTCAGTTCTTCTTCTGTTTTCCAGATGATCTCCAGTCAATTTTCTAGGTGTGTGTCTCATTTGGGGAGACATTGTTCACACTTTTCACATGGAGAACACAACTGGCATCTTCTCAATAGGGAGACTGATGTTAGCTACTATAACCCTACCCTTCAGCAGCAGTAAAAAAAAAAAAAAAAATCCTCAAGAAGGTGGAAGAAATCTCTGAAAATTACATATAACCAAGGTGGATGGCAAATCTTTGATACCAGTAACCTTCTGCAATATAACCTATAAGCTCCATTCAACAGATCAATCCAGCCCACGACTGCATCGTAGACATTTATTTCTACCAGCCCAGGTTCTTTAGGGATTGACTTTTGAAGGCACAGCTCACTGGCTGATAGTAATCTCTGTTCAAGTCCCTTAGTCTTTTTTTTTTTTTTTAAAGCAGAGCTGCCACACAGGCAGCACTGCTTGACTCATCACACTGAGGCTGTATGTGGAGCAGATTTAATTCCTCTGTATAGAATACTTGATATATTTATCCTGGCACTTGACTTTTTCCTCATGAGACACCATCAGAGTCGTGGCAGCTTTAAAAACCTAAGCTAATTCCATATATACAGAAGGAAAACGGCTGAGCTGGCAGGATTTGCTCCACTGAGGACACACATTATGTGTGCTCCCTTCTCTCCTGTAGGTTCATAACAGCCTGAGTGGTTTCAAGTGGACCTTGCAGCTTATTTGGATCATTCTCTCTCTTCTTCCAGACCAAAAGAGGGTTGGAAAGAGGAAGAGGACAGTGAGGATTCTGGTGAGGTCTATTTGTTTAGTGAGATCTATTTTGATAATAGAAGATGTGCTCTCGGAGTAGCTCATTTAGTGGTTAAAGTCCTTGGCAGGAATTTTATTTCTGAGTGTGTGCCTATGGCTCCCAGAGCCAGGAATGGGAGCTCTGGTACAGACAGAAAACATGACAGGGGTGGGGGGACAGGAACTATCAACCCACCATATGAATGCCTCTCAGAAGTTTAACAGGCAATGTGATTGTCATTTACAGTGTTATGTAACTAATCCTTCTGCAATACTTCCAATGAAAACTGTTTCTGAAAATTTATAAAATGGAAGCAGAAAAATATCCAGAATATAAAAATATCCAGACACTGCATGTTTAGTTGTACTTTCATTCTTATTATTATTACCTTATTTCTGAGGCTGAAATAATGAGTAACTGTGCAACAAATAAAAAACCATGTCTTAGAAGGGATATAAATGGTAAATTACTATGAAACAAATGACCTTTTATTACCAAAATATTCTGTGAACTCTTAATTTGTAACATAGAACAAGATCCCAAAGGAAAACACAGGATAGAAGTCATCCATGTGTCAGAAATCTAATACCGAAGTAACTTTCTGGCACAGGGAGTTTTGGCTGATGTAGCTTTTTAGCTTCTCTAGGATCCAGTTTTTCCCAAGAAGAGTATGAAACAAGCATCTCTGGATCACATCATTCAAGTTGACAGTCTGGTACCTTCTCTTCTGACATGAAACCCAAAGCTGTTTTCCAGTAGCACTCCAATATTCTCCACTGACACTTCATGGTGTCATTTTCATCCATTACTAACAGAGGCAAAACAAACCTTCCCAGGTTGGTTGCTAGCTTTATATTTCTCATAATATTTCTTATAAAATTTCAGTCTTTTTGAAAAAATTTTCTTACTTCCCATATCAGGAGAGGATCTAATTTAAAAACATCAATCCCATTCTTTACTTTCCTTATGCATTTTTTAATTTAGTTTTTCAAGTTTTGTAAGAAGGTGATGTCTCATGATTGATGTGGGTCCATCTATTGATTACTTATAACACATTGACAACTATTGTTTTGCTATTATTGAAATTGTATGTGCCTTATACCAGAGACCACATCACAGCCTATATTTCTGTATATTATGTTAGTTTTCCTCTACATTTCAGGTAATTTTTAAGCGCACTTAATTCATTGTGTTAAAAAAATAACAATAAAAAAGTACAACACAAATATATATAAGCTCTGTAGCCTCCTGTTAATATTCATATCTGGGGTATTTCATTTGTAGAAACCGCCATTCAGCCAAGTTCTACTACAGAACTTCTGGCAAAAAGGAAAAAAAAAAAGGAACCAGATTTAGGGAGTGCAGTCACACATGTTTGTAGCTGTGTGTGCCACAAGTGGTGAGCAATAAATGCTTGTAGCCAGGTCTGTTCAGGGACAAAACTGTATAGGATAATATGATGCAAATGGATTTCTTCAATATCAATACAGTACTGATGAGTTTTTCAGTTATGACAGGATTTTTAAAAAGTCTTAAGTGCTACAATGCACACTCCTTTTATCTAGAGCTCATCACTGTAATGCAAGATTCTTCAATGTTCACGACACAAAGGTTCTTTCCTCCCTCAAAATTCATTTCAGAGGAAGCCATTAGATCTCACAGTTGCAGTTTAATGTAGGAATTTCAGGTCATCTCAGAACTTACCCTTTTCCAAGAACAGTTTTAATCTTTGTTCAGTACTTGAATATACTTTTATAATTATGCTTCAAGTGTTATTGCAGCTATATTTCAGATTTTACGTATGTAGGAAAATGCTATATTATTTTAATACTGACGGTAGAGTAAAAATCTATTCAATATTCACCTTTCAGGAAGCATAATCAAATATCCAAGAACACTATTAGACTTGCCTAGCATAAAGTTTCAAACTGCTAATGGATTTTAAATTGATGTCATAATGCTACAATTTAAATACATGATGTTCATTAATTTTGCCAGAACTCTTTGTAGAGTAGGAGTGGTATGAAAGAAGGAGGAAGGTTATATTTTCTCTATCTGCTTCTTTTTATCTGCTTCCCCATTTTTGATATCAAAAAGAGTCATTACATCAGCTTGATGTGGGTGGGGGGTGAAGTTTATTCCAATAGGTTTCAATTGCGTAACCACTGTAGAGTTGTATCAAATTAATATTTTCTATTAAAAAAATCACCAGGAATAGGATAAAAATAAGAAAACGTGATAGGCATGACATTTCCTAAAGACAGATTTCATGGGACCTCTCACCAAAAATCCATAGGCACCAAGTGTAGGAAATAAGGGAAAGAAAGGTCATCTTGTTCATACACCTCCTTCTCACTGAAAGGTCAAAATTCATGTATTGAGACAGCAATATTGCAAAACAGACAGACATACTTTCCCACAAATCTCAAGGAGTCACCTCAGATGTGGATATTGAAAAGGGAAAAGAGATCACATCATGGAAGGCTCCTACAAGATCCTTTCCTACTGGAGGGAGTGAGGGTGGGCTCTGGATCCAAATTTTCTAGGTGAAGAATCCTCTATTTTAGAAATATCTCCAAAGTGAAACTAAAATGTGTCTAGACATAATGGCCCATATATACAACACTTCACGTCTATTTGTATTTCAAATCTAATATATTTACTGTACATAAAGACAGTTTTTCCAAAGCTGTTGCTATGGCTACAAATCAAGGAAACCATAGCAACAACCCTGTATTATGTACAGCCTTAATTGTGGGTTATGTCTCTCTTTGCATTTTATATTAAATACTCCAATACAATCAAGTTTTAGTAATCTTAGTTTTTTTCAGACTTTTTAATAATAAAAATTCCACAATATTACAGTGTCAAGTCAAATACACAACACCCCTGAAAAATGTCTTTACAGCATTATTCTGATCATACCTAATAACAGCCACATCATTGTTTTTTACTTGACATAAACAGTAATGTTCATATCATCGTATTTCCTGATTTTTTAAATACAAATGATTACAAATTAATTGATCTTAACCGAGTAATTATCTTCTGTTGTCTCATAAGATTTTTCAAGTCTCATCCCACTCAGCCTCACCCTCAAAAAACTAGCTCCTCCTAACTTAAACTTTTATTGCTTTGGAAAAGTTGGGGGGGGGTTGGGCCTTTTTTGGTTTGATTTTTCTTTTTCTTCAGAAAGTAAGTATACAATAGAGAGACAGGAAAGGCAGAGAAGTAGTTAGTTCTAGATTTTCTAGTTTCCCTGTCACTTCAGATGACTGATTGGGTTGGTGGCAAATTACCCTAATTCCTCTGGTTTGTTGACCTTGTACATTTAAGTACACTAAGGAGCTGGCATGCAGCCAGACCTTGGAGTGCAGCCTGAGAGGAACCGGTAAAGGAGAAGAGAGAACAAATGTGAAGAAAAGAAGGAGGATGTTAGAAGCAGCTGAGGAAAAAGAGGGAGTGCTATCAGACAGCAGGAGAAACCAGTGGGGTGACAGGATTCAAAGGACTCTCTAGGAGAGAGAATATGAGCACATTCAACAGGTGCAAAAAGATTCCCTCCATAAAAGGCAAGATAAAAAGCCAAAATTCACATCTTTAAAAGCCTTCTCTCCTATCTTTCCTTCCATCACTTTATTTTCTGATAATTCATTGTGGTATTGTTTCCTTACACCATTTGGTTCTTGACAAGATATCATGTGTCCCATTTTGCAAAAAACTTGGCCACATCTGTTTGAACCATTAGCTTGTCTCACAGAGTAGACTTTTCTGCTTATCTTACATACCACAGCAGCACAAAAAACCCTAGAAAATACCTTAATTTTATGAAATGAGCAGAAATTCAATGTATTTGATGCAATAAAGAAATTAACAACAGCGTTTCTGGCTATATTAATACAAATAGTATGCAGATGCTCATTTGAGAAAGTAATATGTGCTCTAAAAATCACAGTCTGACAAATCTATGAGTGTGAGTTAGGAACATGATGTGCAAAAGTTTTTCACATGAGCATCACAACAAAAGTTTCCTTGCACAGGGAATAATTAAGTCAAAAGTTGGTGCATTTACAATAAGCAAGCCATGTTCAGGTTCTTCATTATCATTTTAATTAGCAAATATTAATGTAATCTGCAAATACAGCAGGGAAAATAACTGAAATTACTCAGTTTAAGGAGTCCTTCATGACCTAAGCTAAATTGAGACAAATGTCTTACGAATCGATACTGGTCACCAGCTTTCAGGACATTCATTTCCATTTACTGTTAGAACTTCCAAGCGTGTTATCAAATTTAAGAATGAATTAAGGCCCTCACAAACTACTTCTAACCTCCGACGAAGGCACTGGTGAATAAAAATGGATTAGCATGCTCCTCTCCTCTCCAGTTATCAGTTCAGACTGATAGTGATCAAGTGACCGTGGCAGCTCTGCCTCATTCAGATTCCAGGCCTGCCACTGTGGCACCAACCTGGGGACATGCAGAACACACTGCCCTCTCATTTCTAGAGGGATGGAGATGCTAGATGAAGCCTTAACCCTTCTGAGCTCAACAGCACCTCCCTTTCCTTTCACTGGGACTACCATTCCCATCTGAACAGTTCTCCTTTCAGGTGCTTGTCCTTTTTTTGCTTTATAGATAATGTACTTTGGCCTCAAAAATAGTCCTACGTCTTATAGGAACAATGATTAAAAGCTATATAGGTTTAAAAGAAGCTAAAAACTACCGTCTCTCATTCTGATTGTCATATTTAACCCATTAAAGGTGGGATAAAACCTAACTAGTCCAATACACTTACAGGACTAAATAGAATGAAGTGGTAAAGTATTTTCATTCTCTATAAAAGCTGTTATGTGAATTAATTTCACTCATTAATAACTGTATTTTTATAGAAAATAATACCTAGTAGTTAGTGGAAATCTGATTGTATTTATCATGACAGTGCTATAACTGATCACAAACTATAGAAAGAGTTCATTTTTTATGTTATCTTATTTTGAAAGTTTCCATTTTACAAATATTACAAAGAGAGGAAAAAGTCTGAAGAAAATGCACCACCCCCATCAAAACCCAACAGTAGCTCTAGAAATTTTGACAACTAAGACACTTTAAAGCGGGAGTCCCTGTAAAACCTAATTTCATCAGACAAGTATTTTTATCACACAGCAAGTATTTTGCAAAGCAGATACACATCAGTGAGTTTTAAAGTACGGAATGCAAATACATAGCTAGCTTTGAAATAGCTATCAAGTATTAATGCAACACTTCCAGAAAAATCCAGTAAACCTCTAGCTTTATACACTTACTAGATTCACATATGCTCATTTCACAAAACACTCCCTCTTCCTCTTTCATGCTCACACAAACAAAAATAAGCTACTTCTTTGGGAAGCCCAGGCAAAATGAAACATTTTTAGGACCTTATTACAACAAGCACAAGAAAATTTCCTTTTGCATTAGATGGATTGAAGGATTGAAATTAATTTGAAATTTTTTCTTGTTTGTATAAACAAGTTTTTACTCAATCAAGGGTGCTTTTGAGGCCATTTCACTGCTTTCTCCATTGCAGACATGACAGAAATTTTAAACATTTCAAAGGTCATTTAAGTGGTAGCAGACTTCTAAAACAGTCACTTTGCTCAGAAACACCCTTGTTCAGTTTTTACACTGGGCAGGTTGTAAAAAAGCATTAGATGTGATCAGAGCAAAAGATATCTACCAGTCCATTTTGCCAGACTGTTAAAACCAGGTCTTACCTCTTGTGTTTTTACATTTATATATCCATAATGAGTTTTCAGAGGCTGCCTTTGGCCATTAGAAAATGGGATCCACTTGACTCTGGTTTGTCCAAAGCAGTTTAGGATCAAAGGGAAAGTTACTTCATTTGTGAGACGAACGATGATCAGACAGAGGAATGCTGCAATGAAACTCACAGCAACAATGGACTTTCTCTGTGATGAAAAGAAGAAAAGAAATAAATTATTAAAATTGAGAGTCAGTTTTAATAAAAAAATACATATCTTCAATTGGAGGATGAAGGAAAAACACTTGAGAAAGCTTTATGTGAAATTATTCCTCCAGTAGTCACCTTGCTGCAGGAGCACAAGGACTCAGGTGACTCAATTGTTTTATTTCAATAAATTTGCACTTCAGAGGTTTGCAGAGTTTCTTATAGAACTGGTTGCAAATGAGTCAGTTTTGCTCACAAAAAAACCAAACCCAAGCCTTTTTTTTAAGGTTCAAAAAACATGTACCAACTTTCAATTTTATTTGCATTTAAAACAAAGATTTTATGTAAACATCCATACCAAAGTCTTCACTCAAAATCATCGCTTTTCTAGGGACGACATACATGAAAGGAAAATGCCATCTGCAGTGACACCACACAAAGTTTACTGGGAAGATCACCATCACCACAGATCATTCCATGCAACAGAATTCATGTTCTAACTTTAAATACTTTAGAATAAATTGTTGGTGAAGTGAGTACCACTTTCTGCCTTATTCCAGCTTCATGAATTTACAAAGTAAGGCATTATTATTTTGGACAAGATGACCTCTTCTGTTAATAATTCAACCAACCTGAAGCCTGTGTCTAATTAGTCCTTCCCTTCTGCCTCTACCCCATCCAGTCAGTTGGACTGGAGAATGTAATCACAGAAAGATCACAACTTTTTCCCTGGGTACCTCCCCAGTCTGCAGGTAAAAAACTTGTAAGAAAGTATGTTCTCCCTCCTTATTTTTAGCTATTTTTTAAATACCACAGTCAATTACTTCTTGATAAATTACTTAAGGACAAACATATCAGTTAGCATGCATAAAGATTCTAGATATGATACTCCATCAAAAAGATTATTTTCACATTTTCCCTGAGGGAATGAAACAATTATCATTTACAGGAGTTTTTACTGTACTTTAATTACATTCTCGGTTTACCTAATTTGCCACAGTTTAATTACTCTACTGAAGGTAATTCTATCATTCTAAACAGTAACATTTACAGAAAATACAGGGAAAAAATCATTTGCCTAAGGGCCTATACATAAGTGTACAATAACACTTAATGCTGGATGACAGAATCTGATCACCCCAATTCCCATCTACAAATATCACCAACTAACCAGCACAGAACACATTTAACACCACTTATTTAACATGATTGCAGTAAGATCACACGTGATGCCATGGTAAAGGCAAGCTCTCATTGCAACCAGGTAAGATGAATCTGTTCTTTGCACAACAGTGAAAATTACAATGAGCCCACAGCAAATTGGAAGGGATGTTATGATATTCCCACAAACAAGAGTTAACAAAATAATCCACTGCAGGGGTCAATTGCATGGCTCTGTGTTCTGATGTACTGGGAGGTTACAATTTGTAAGATAAAAGCAATGAGAGGCTGGGCTGGAAAACTTGGGTGAAGGAGGTCACTGTGAGGAGAAAAGGAAGAGGAGGATGAAGAAGTATTTTGGCAGTGTGATTCAGTGAGGAACCTCAGTCAGATAATGGCTGTGCAATGTAAAATTAAACCCAGCAAATCTTCAGAGAGCAGCGCAGCAGCCACAACCCAATCGCAGCTTTCAGAATTCATGAAAGCCACTGCACTTTTCATCATCTGCATTATAACAGATTTACATTAAATTGCAATAAAATGGCTGGGGAGCACTTCTGTGTCACTTCTCTTTGTAGCAGATGGAGTCAGAAACATTTAGCTATATATCAGAACCTTGTAAGTGCTAAGAGCAGCCAAGATGTGCAGTGCAAGTGATAATCATAAAGCAATGAGAGGGAGCATGGATTAGTCATATTATTTATTGCAAATCAGAATTAAAATATTGCAAATATTTAAAGGGGAATCTAGAGTCTCATTCCACTACATGAGCATGTTTCAATTCAAACACCCACAGCAGGAAGCAAGATTGCTGCTACCTGATTTCCACATATCCTATCTTCCTGGTTTACTGAATATCACTTTTTACTTCCTTTATCTCGTGCAGATCTGTTCTGAACTTGAAAACAGTGCAATCAGCTTTATGTGCTTCTCACAGGGAGTTGTACTAAACAGCCCTTGCCCTGAGAATAATTCAGATTGTGTAGCTAAATTTCTTGGCCTTCACTAGGAAGCCACCTGATTTTTATATTTCTTTTCTTTAAATGCAGTGTACTACAGATGAAAGAAAAATTGTGGCCTTTTGGTTTTTTATGTAAGAAAATATTGTTTGAAAAGGAAAAAAGCAAAGATTCTCTGTGTGTTGCTTAGCCAGAAAGAATCTGCACTAACAAGAACATTCAAATGAAAGAAAGGAATTTTTACAACAGAACAGAATTGAGGCATCTGTTGAAATTGTTTTGGGGGGAAAAAAACATCTAGCCATATGCAAACACAATGTTTACTTATCAACCTGTACAAAGGAGGTTTGTATTAAGTATTCAGTTCCCCTGCAATTTTTGTTGAAGGCATGAGATCCAACAATAGACATTCTCTGTGGGAAAGACTACTGCAAATTGGCATTTCAGTAGCTCTATAAATTTCACTGTAAAAATACTGAAAAACACCGAAGCACATACTTTTCATGATTTTAGCCTTCTTAAAGCACCAAGTAAAGAAGTCTGCTCAGTGGCCAGGAGTACTCTACCGGGCACTTCTAAAAGTAATTTGATTCCCTGAAGTCCCTATGTTCTTTACCTGCTCACTAAAAAAACCAAACAAAACAACAAAAAACAAGAGAACCAAATCCAGGTGCTATTTGTCATTCACTGCCTCTTGTAAAATCTCCTTTACTGCAGAAAAACGGATTTTGTTATTGGCCCTCTGATAAAACTTAAAATTTAGCATTTGAGAATCCAGAAATTCTACATGTCGTTAGGATATGACAAAGAAGTCTAAATCTATATAGACGGATGAATACCAAATTGCAATTTGTCTCAAAATTTGTCTGCATCAACATTTTAAATACTCACACTTCTACCATTTGGGAGAGCTAAACCAACACTAATTAGTAAGTCTGCAGAGAAACAAATCTTATTCCTTCTTAATTTTCAGTTATGAATGCAAATTGTCTCGTAACAAAAGAAATGTTTCTCTAACATGGACATATCCTGTGCATAAATCTCAATCAATCCTTTTTTTTTTTTTTTTTAGCTAATTTACTGTAGACATTTTGATACTGGCAACATCTACATAAGAAATGTATATTCAGTTATGAACATCTTTTAAATGTTTCCCATTTTTCACATACTCACTGAGGAGTACACAGTAAGACATATGTTTAAGAGTTTCTTAGCTGTACGACTTGCATGGTATATTAGCTTTTGTTACATTTTATTACAGTCACTATAGTACCTGACTAGCCTAGATGGCAGTGGCAAGAACAAAATTACCCTTCTCATGAGTACAGGATTCTATGGCAGAAGAGTGAAGGAGTTTACCTTTTGTTAATGAGACTAAATCTACCTACAGGATCATTCCCTGTTCAAAAAAGAAAAAAGGAAAAAAAAAAAGAAAAAAAGAAAAAAAAAAGGTAGAAGAGGAAAAACTTGAGATCAGGATACATGAACTGCCATACCTGAGACCCCAATGGGCCAAAAGCACTCACTAGGACTAAACAGTATCTTCTAATTCTTTTTACTCAATCCCCACAACAGCATCATCCCACTTTTGGTGTCAGTGATTTCTCAGACACCAAGCTCATTCTGTCTACTATGTATATCAAAATCAATAACTAGTAGGCATGAAGCACATTCAATTTATATCCAGGTTGTTAAAGTAAGAATTGAAATAAAAACAGGAGTGTCATACTACTCTGCTGGATAGAATTTAATTAAAAACTTCATGGGAATAAAACAATAACTACTTTCAGGAGTATAAATATATGTATTTGGCAACACAGTCCCTAGCACTATTTATATGCTTCATATCATCTAGTTTTGGCTAATTACCAGTGCCAGGGTGATTCATTCGTTTCAGTTTGGCAGGAACTTGACAGTCTGAACAGGTTTTAGTCATTTTTCTTTCATAATCTGTTAAGAAGTGTGAGATGACAAGATCATTTTTTTATAGTTCAATAATACCTGACAGAATAATAAGACAAACTTTTTTTTGTGTTGCATACAGTTGTCTAGGAGGGAGGAAGGAAATATTTTCAGCATAGGAAGATAATTTCTTAAGTTGTAAATTTTACTGAGATCTGTACTAAGTGTCTTTATTCTACTTTCTAGCCAGAACACACCGCCCTGCCACCTGGCATGTATTATATGGCAGAGACTATCAAACCACTTCACAAGCAGGAATAAATCCTCATCCTAGTGAGTTTCACAGTAAAAACCCATTTCACAGGTGCATAAACTGAGGTTGAAATCAACTTCCCTAAGATCACAAAGAACTGAAGAGAAGAAGATTTTTACTCAACTCCAAAACTTTCATTCAAGAACTATTTTTATGCCTTATTGTTTCTATCACAAGTAACTGCCTGAATTTGTTCAAAGATAAAGAAGAACATGGTCTTATCAAAGATTCCAGTAAAGAACCTTAGGAACCATGCCCCAAACAGCAAGTGCAAATAAGTCTTTTTTCATAAATTGATTTTCTTCAGTACTCATTCTTTCTTTTATTTTATAGATACACAACAGCACTGAGCTTGGAAGAACAAATGAAAGGTAAAGATTTATGTGAGGGCTTTGGGTCTCTCAGACGACACAATATGCAGTAATATTGTATTATTTTCACAATACTTACCTTTACAGGCAGAGTGAGTAACTCGACACTTTTTTAATATCTCTGCACATCATACTACTTTCATTATAGGACTGATGCAGGGTTTCAGTTTTTACTCAAGTATAATACCAATTGAAAACAATAATGGCTACACTTACTGAATTTGTTTCATTTTGTAGACCACTATATGTAAAAAATAGTTTTATTTAATTTTCTCTTTTATAGTATTGAGCATGCCATTTAAAAGCTACTTTCTATTATAACAGAGCATTAAATGAAATTCCTCCAGCACTCCAGCTCAGTATACCTTGTATACCACTGGTACTGGAAAAAAACATGCCTTCCAGCTATTTCTTTTGTCCTGAAACTCCCTCCAACAGGGCTGCTGAAGAGATAGTCAAGCAGGGGTCCTAGAAGTTTTCAAAGAGAGTAAGACTATACAGCAAAAATCCTTCTAGAAATAGTCATGTGTCAAACTTCATTTGCATAACATCAGTAGCTGAAGATTTACTTTCTTCTCTTCCAGAAGTGAAAGTTAACCTGAATATGTTCAAAGACTCCACAGGAGATTGCTGTCAGTGTTTCTCTCTTAGGAGGAGGGAAGAACAAAGCTGGTAGGGGTTATATCACCAGTAAGATCTGGTTTGGGTTCAAAAACCAGTAAAATTAAGATTAAAGCAACTTTTTTTTTTTTTTTTTTTTTCTGGAGAAGGACATCTTCATTTAACTGGAATGTAAGCAGCCAGGAAGCTGAGAAATAAGAGCAAAAATGAAGTTCAGTGATGAAAAAGCAACACAGGAAATGCAGTGTACCTAAAAATAGATAGTTACAATGAAAGAAACATATAAGTTTTACCCTGAAAAGTGTTTCCCGTAAGAAGGCAGCATGAATCAGGACTGTGTTTGAGGACCGTGGTGTTTGAGCAGGCATGAATAGAAGACACATTACTTCTTGCATGCCTTCTCTGCAGGAGCTCTGGCCTCTTCTATGGCTGTGGCAGCTCAAGGGCTCTCAAAACACAGCTCATTGTGCCTCTTGTGTTGTTGTCATTTGTTGAAAACTTGTTACATAATTCAGTTTTCACGAGGATTCACAATTCAGAGGTAGTGTGTCTCGGTTCATAGCAGCTCAACATATTCAACCATGTCTTTCATTAAAGCCAGAATTGTGCAGAGTGAGTTCAGGCTTAGTGGGGTAAGACCCGAGCAATGAACAAAACAGTAATCAGCACAGTCCAAATAATTGATGTAACAGCAGCAGTCTGTATTAAAAACCTTATGTAAGAGATAATCCTCCTATATGTAAACTCCTTTTATTAGTCTCAGGTAACTGCACAACTTTATTACATACAGCATTCCCATCAGAAAGAGCACACTTATTTAAGTAATGATATGAAATTATGTAAGGTGAAGAACTTCCAAGTTTTTGAAGGCCTTCCATATGCTATCATGCATAAGAAGCTACTAGATTTGAAAAGCCCCAGTGATTCTGAGCCCTTCAAATTGCAGAGCATTGCCAGATTTCAGCAATTATTTTGTGTCACTATTCCCTCTTGCCCTAAACTTGAAGCCTGATAAGAAGGAGCATTTATTTGTCTGGAAATATTCTTATCCCTTCAGGCTTTCCAGCACTTTGAGCTCCCCATATCCTACAGTTCCTGCTAACAGTTTCATGCTTACTCAAAGCTGAATCTGTACTTCCTTCAGCAGCCTCCTCCTGGCCCCGGGTTCCCTATGCAAACAGCCCCACTCCACCAGGCACAAACACATCATTAGCACAGCCCCAGTCTCACACACCACAAGGTCACAGTACCACCAAAGCAACCTAAACTTCTGAGCAAGGCATGCCTTTGGCTAGTCTGCTACTTGACTTTATACTGCAGCTGAAAGCTGTCCAGTAATTTAAAATATCTATCCCCATAAAATCCCCATGGCAGCAAAGCACACTTTAAATAAGGTTGTTGATTTTTCATTCTATAAGATCTGTTAAGAATATTTAATCTGAAATTCCAGTTACTGATTCACTGATGTCCTTCACAACTAGGGTGAACTCCATCAGTAGCTGTAGATGCATATTATATAAACACTAATGTAGTCTCTGCATGATGAAGTACTATTAAAAAGGAGAAAAAAAAGAAAAGCCTCTGCAGTACAGCTCTCAAATGGTGATTTTTTTTTTCTTGTGGTGCTGGATTATTGCCCAGCTCTTCTTATCAATACCTTGGCAAGCTTTCCAACACACACAGCCTGACACACACTTCCCTATAATAGAACTGCTGGTAAAAGAATTTGTGATCTTTCAACCTGGCAGTTGGTTGTTACTACTTATTGAAGTAGTACCTGATTGTAGCTATTTTTCACCTGCTGAGAAAAGTTCAAAGAAAAAAAAAAACACCACCCATATGTGAGTATTAACTCTTATCCAGCCAGATATACCTCACTCAGACGACCTCTCTTTCTCCTCTATAGAAATATATAGATTCATGATCGGCAACATCCTAAGATTGAATCTGTAACTGAGGGATTTTCACAGACAATCTGAAAGGCACCCTATAGCTGCCAACATTTTCATGAAAATCCCTTTCAAAAAGTTGATTCTTCCAACTAGAAATAGACTAAAAAATGCATAAACCAGTAGAAAAACAGCAACAAAAAGCCCCACAAATCCGTCAAGAAAGATTCTTAGAAGACAATAAAATACTAGCAGACTTCTGGTCAGCAGATCTTTATATTTGAAAAAAGATGTAGTTATTAAAAGTCTTTTGCATTTCTTTGCTATTTTACATGAAGCACCAGAAATACTCAAATTCTTGTTTCAAAAACTCACAGGAAAGGTAATGTGATGGCTTCTGAAGTGAAAGTGAGATAAATTCATTTTTGCTCGCAGCAGTAAAATCATTAGTGTGATTGGTATGCAGCAGGAGGAATGGATGTTAATCACATACCTATATGTTTAGTAAATACTACACTGGGATGTAACCTCTGGAAGCACTAACTTCTAGATAAGAAAGAAAATAATCAGACAAATAAAATTAAATACTTGACAGCAGCCCAGAGGCAGAAGAAATGAAAGTAAATAAAATGTTGTAACAACTCCACACTCTCAGGCTGCACATCTGTGAAGAAAATGCCTTTTGCTGGAAACCTTCACTTGCCTGCAGCTCACTTCTGCCTGTGGGGGAAAGTTTATGCTACAGAGCAAAAACTGCATAACCAGAAATTCACACAAATGAATTGTAATTGCCTACCACCATCTGGACAAGTCCAGACTTTCTCCATTGAATTTCCTTCTGTTTAGATCCCTGACTGCCACCCCGGACTTGAAATTAACAAAAAATTGACACCATGCCTCTGTTTCCTTCTAAAAGCCATTTAACACTGGAAGACAAAGGAGATCCTGCCCAGCCTGTTACTTGGCAGGATCTTGCTCTGGCCCTTCACACCAGCTTCATCCCACACTATTCTTTGGGAAGACAACACTTTTGGAAAGTTCCTCTGGATGTTCTCTCTGCCAGTCTACGCAATGCACCTGCTGTTCATAAGCATGAAAAGAGAAACAGAAGCAAAGAATCATTATTGGTTTTAGTCTTGCACCCTCAGCCAGCCAGGGCACCCTAACACAGTGCAGGTGAATGTCATGTTCCAGGGGCAGGGATGCAAACCCTGTTTAGTGTGAGGAGCTATATGGGCTCTTTAAGGTCTGGCTGAATGAAAGGCTGGCTTTGCTCTGAAATATAAAAATATTCAAGTAATAGTCAGCTCCTTCACCTGGCAAAGGTCCAAGTTCAGAAAGGAGAAAAAAGTTTTTACACACTGGTCTTCTTAAAAAATAAAATAATAAAAAAAGAGCGTAACTGTGAATTAGAAAGAAGTTGTTCTTAAGCAGAGATGATGCACTTCAGCCAGGCTGCAAGAGATCTTTTGTAGTCTCTTCTCTTTTTTTCCGTTTTCTTTTTTTTCCTTTTACATTTGAGCAAGTGACTCTCCAGCACAGCTGCAGGAGTGTTGTCCTGGATTGGCAGGAGGCAAGAGCAGTTTCTATGGATGGCCTTCTACACAAAGCAAGGAAACCTTGGGCTCTAAATTCTTTTGGCAATTTGTCTGTTTTCCATAAGACATGGAAATTGCCCTGTTTACTTCAGATAAACCTGATCCAGCCTACTTCATCCATACATAACTGCCACATACGTCATCAGAAAAGCAAAATCTATTATTCCATGTCTCCAAGCATTGTGTGCTTCTGGCACGTTGAGTAACGTTCCAATAGGCTTAACCATTTATAGCTGATAAAAAGCATGACCTAATTACAGAGGAGTCTGGGCTGAGATCAGCTATTTTGTAACAGGAATTTGAAATTTTCTGCCATATAGCTGGGAGCATGCTACTTTTAGTGAGGGGAAAAAAACACCTTCCCAGCTTAATTCTAGTTCTTTTCTGCATGCTGTTTTCTTTTTTGAAAGCTTAGAAAAAAAGGTTGGGGAAACAAAACAAAACAAAACAAAACAAAAAAATCAAAATCAGGACACCAGCATGGCAGAGTCCTCTCTGAAGAGAGATCTTAAACTATTCCTGTGGCTTACAAACCTTCAGGGCACCAAATCTCTCAGCAAATGGAGGCACATGGAAGATGTGGGATTTGCTGGGATGGTCACATTAGGGTCCATTCCAAGGACTGCATGTTCCAACACAAGAGTAATATTCCATGGGACATACGTAGAATAGGGAGGGGATTTAGGGGGTGTGTTTGGATGAAGGCATGCAGAAGCCAGCTAGGCACTTTTATTGGAAACATTAACGATCATATTATTTTCACAGCACTACAGAACAGAGCTTTTCATCTAGGACGCAGACCAACTGCGTTAAACACTGCATGCTCCTAGCACACATCCAACTATTTTATGATCCCAATGAAAAATAGGCAGGACTACATTTTACATCTTTTTTTAGGAGGGGCTACACAAAGCAACGCAGTGTTGGTACCAACGCAGAGGGACAAATGACCTGTACATTTCTGGAAGAGAGATTTCCTTCACTGACATGATCTGACCCTGCTTTACTCACTTCGGCTCATACAGACACCAGAAGATGTTGCAAAGCAGGAGGAACTTAAACAAAATTTCTTGCTCATTTAATACAATTGTATTCCTTCTACAGGTAGGAGTCTGTTCATTATTCATCCTTGGATAGCATGAGCAGGAGGTTATCAGAAGCCACCACAGAGGCTCTCCAGATAGCAAAGACTATGCAGCACTGCAGTTACAAAACACAAAGACTGCTCACATATTGCTCCAGCAGTTGATGACATATCCCTCTGTTGGCTCTGGGGAGCTCCTTTAATCAGGGCACTGAAACTCAATAAAAGCACTGATCAAGGTAGTGCCTTCAACTTAATTATGAGCTTTATTGATCATGTCTTCTCTTTATAAAAAGAAAAAAAAAAGTGGGGCATGGCAGGGGAAGGTAACCACAAAGCACTGAGCTGCAGTGAGACTTGGCAGAACAGATTCCTTGGAGTGGGAAAACTTTGCCTTTTGTGCTGACCTCTCACTTCTAGGAATTAGGAAATTGCTTTTATACAAATCTCTTTTCATCAGAAGGAGGCAAAATACAATTTCATGTTTACAATAAAGTCTATGATCTGAGACTTATTTTGTGAATACATGCAGTTGAATGGGATACCTGCAGTGGAATAGCACCCAAAAGCCACAATCAGGAGTCAATCTCCATTGTGATAAAAGCTGTAAATTCTTTGGATTCATTATTTCTGCACAGCATCTCAATAGGAGCTGGAGAAAACCATAAAAATTGATAGTTTTCCAAAAGAAATTCTTCCAAGCAGTAAAGTTTAATCTCTCACTGATCTGTTACCCTGATGGAATAGTACAGGGACAGTAACATATATATCCTACCCAAACACACATTCCATCATCGTATCACGCTCCCCTCACGCTGGGTGAGCTAACTGAATTGAACTTGACCTTCAAAGCCCTTGGAATGCAACAAAATATCTCTGTTTTCTGACATTTATGGGTGGCTTTTCTGCATGGCTGCTTTTATTGCCTGGAAAATAATGGCAAAAGCTGTGTGTACAAACTCACTACAAACACTGACAAATCACATGAAGGGAAGACAGATTTATTCAGTCTAGATTACTCCACAGCTAATCTAATCAAATCCAAGTTTTACATTTTTAAAGCAGATCAAAAATTCATAGAGTTAGCATTTCAATACAATAGATATATATTACAGCTTTATTTTAATCTGCAAGTGTAAGTGAACTGATTTGGATTTTCTGCACTTTTATTTTTGCTTAAAAAAGCTTTATGTGTTTCATATGAAAATGCATCATTGAACCAGCATATGCAGAAGAAAAACCCCATGAAAAATTCATGCAGAAGATTATCAATCTCTAATAAGGCTTTGATAAAAACACATTTGGACAGGACTCTATACTAAAAACTGAAAGTGCTACATGTGGAAACGCAAATATACTTTTTGTGTGGCTTTCTAAACTTAAAAGAAACCGCTCCTAGCCACTCTGTCAGAGCTGATCTAGAACATTTTGATGGAAGCAAGGCACCACAGTTGGGCACCTAGCACAGTTTTCTATGCTTCGGTCCATCAAACATAGAGAGATTGTCATGTGTCAGAAATTATTTCAAACCGCTGGTTCCCTGCATCCACATTCTACTCATTTCTATGCAAGAAACAAACAAAAACCTCCAAAACATTCAAATTGAGTTTAATTTTTGTGTAACACATAATGAAGACATAATCTACTGCCCAGGTACTTGGTTCTATGACAGCATATCCAGCTACTTGCACCAAACAAAGCCAACTGTGGACTTCTGTCCCTCCTTCATATAAAGATATCTCTAATTGATTCAAAGAAGAGCAAGAGAAAGCCAGAAGCACAATTAAATTTCAACAGGAACAGTAAGAAAAATACTTATTTTTAATTCTTTCCCAGGGCCTTTGTGTATGAGTTACTCAATTTGCAAACTCAATTCCCACTCGAGCCAAGTCTTGTGTCACCAAATCCAGCTTGTGAATGTTCTTGCTGACATCTGTGGGACCCAATACTGCACCTCAGTAGCTTACAGCCACAGGGGAACTTCCTAAGATGCCAGCTGTGCAAGCCTTGACCTGGATATGAACAAGTTCTCATCTTCATTTCTGCAGCTGGTGCAGGAAGCAGGTTCTGCCCACAACCTTTCTGAAGGATATGAATCTCTCCCACAGACTAACAGCCCTGAGGCCATATATTTTCAATTATCTTAAACACTAATCTGATCTAAAGCAGTAGAATAAGGCCACCAAAACCTTAATGAACTCATCACAGTGTCCCAGAGGTTACAGAAGAGTTTTTTTCCTTTCCAGCAGGGAAGCTGCCACAGATACTGGTGAGATCAGATAATGCACCCCACGATCCTTTGGCAGTACTAGGCAAAGATGAGTTTTCCTAAAGTTCATTTAGAACCAGAGTCAAAATCAGTTACTTCTAAAAATAGATCCTAGACATTTCAACATCTATGATATTCAAAAACCATATCTAATGAATGCAGGAATGTTACTCTTACATTTACTGTTTCATCTCTTTTCAGTGTTTTCCATTATTCCTCTCAAAGGTCTTCACTTTTATCAGTTTTTATTTCTACTTTTGTACAGTGCTAGTTAGGCAGCAGTTACCAACACAAGAAGGAATTTATTTGCACAGGACATAACACCCCACTGCCCTGTGGCCACATGTTACTGGCCATCTTTCATTGCACCCACATTCTCTGTCAGAATACTTGGGTCTGCAGTAGTTTGCACAGTCATTACAAGTTATGAGAGTTTATGACATGTTCCAATCACTAAAAGTCATAAAATCTATCCCAGTGCTCTGAAAATAAAACAGCATAAGATTTTTTCAGTGAACCCCTAAGTCTTCTAGCCATAAATCTCAACAAATAATGTTGTTTGTTTAAATTAACAGCACTATACAGATTAATGAGACAAGTTGTTCACCAGTCAGGGAAGGAACAAAAAGACGCATCCTAACATATTTCATTTCCAGGTTTATTCATTTTAAGTGTTATATAACCTGACATTCACACATTACTGAAGAAATTAAAAGAACAAAATGCACATCACTAATCAGCTGATCATTTATCATTTGATTTTAGATGCCAAAATTAATGATGCCCTTCCTTTTTTGTTACATTTTTTTGTACTGTTTTCATTAAATCAAAGACAGAATATGTGAGTAATCAGAATATTTATCTGCAATTTCCTTGCTTCTGCACATGTAACTAATCCCACAGTGCTGGAAAATAGATTTAATTGGTTGAAACCTTAGGTCTGTTGGGACTCCCACAACTTAATGCCTAGAAGATCCAGCTTCAGATGTTAATGTTCCAAGGCATTAAATCATGATATTTTCAATTTCTCATTCTTATTCAGTATTCACCACAAATTTCATTGGTCAAATTTCAGCCTGTCTTACTCCATTTCCTTTTGTCTGAAAGCTACTACTTCACTGAGTACCACAACATCTAATTTTATACCCTCTGATTATGCTTAGATACTCTAATCCTCCAAAAAGTCACACAGTACCCCCTTTTTGGCCAGATAGTGCCTGTACTTCAGCACCCCACAATACTGTAGTCAATTTTTCCTCTTTTACTTACCTTAAGGAACTGCAATATTTAATTCTTTAATCCCTTCTTTTGCAGTTATGCCCCAACTTCCCATTTAAGTCAAACCTCCCTGTCAGTCTCCTTTCATAACTGTTTTTAAGAATCTCATACTTAACTGTTCTTCATTTACACATAGTCCTCTGTCTAGCTGACTAATTCAGTGCTAAATTCCCTCTGAGAATCCTCAGTTTCATCTTCATCATCCTCTTTCATCTCATAATAATTCTTCTCTTTATCCTACTAAATAGCCTTTCTCTTTCTGGAAACAGAGTCCTCTGCAGAGCAGCAAGTATATGTGCCCCTTTTTCCTGGAGTTATTTGGTTTTTGTTTCTCTGTCCTGACACCACTCCTGTGGTTGCTGTCGTGTCCTGCTGTATTTCAGCCCTGTTAATAGCTTTAAGACTTTGGTACTGAGATTCGGATGTTCTGATTGGAGTTGTATTAAGAAAAAGAAAGTACTGTTCCACTTAGGCTGTGCAAAGTGCCCTAACTGACAAGAAGCACAGCTGGAAGTTTATAACACTAGTGAAAGAAGGTGCTTTGGGGGGTTACTGGGGGCACCACCTTTTCGGAAGTATTTACCTAGAAAGTGCTAATTTTAATGAACCATCTCTAGATTAGAAGCAGTTTTCTAAACAACAGACTGCATTTAATGTATCTAATTGGTCCTGTCCATTCTCAGAAATAGACCTTGATATATCATCTCCCAACTGGATTTAGCAAGGTAATTAAACCAAACTCTTCAATCTTCCAGAAAGTAGGTCCCCCATTCTCCAGATACATCAGCTTCTCAGCCTCTGCTCTTCTGCTTACAGGGCATCTTCCTTGACCACTTCCCTGACTGAAGGTATTTCATGGTTCGATTTTATTTAGATTCCTGATAATTTGGTGAGTGATCAGCAGGCTTATAATGAGTCCTAAGTCATTTGCGTCTAGGTAATGAGCTGTCAGTATGTCAAGCACCATGGTTACTTGATCCTGTTTTTCTAGGGCTTGTCTAATTGACTTTTTTTATTTTTTTTAATTAATTTTTTTTTCACATTGCTTTTTTTCCATAGAGCCTTTTGTTACTTTAACTTTGGTATCAGCTGTAGGAAACAAATGACCTCCAGACAGCTTTTACACAACAACTTTCAGAAATGGTCTCTGTCATGCCAGGCAGGACAGAAAAGGCTGCAGCAGTTAGAATAATAGGAGCTGTTTGGCTTAGGGTCAGATTTTTGGAAAGTACTCTCCACTTTCTGACAGGGGAATTACAGAAATGGGTCTTGGAAACAGCATCTCAATCTATTTTTAAGTCTTTAGATACTACTTTAAAAACAGTTTGCAATGGTCAGCCTTAACTCAAATACTTTGGAAGTGTCTCAAGGAAACACATTGTGCCCAGGCTGTACCATGACAGAAAACCTGCCACAGCCAGGTCACTTGACATTCACTAAGGTTTTAAACAGAGGTAAGAGAAATTTTGACACTAAATGATTTAGCCTCTCAAACTTTGACCAAGATTGTACTAACCATGTCATATGTTGTCCAGTGAAAAGCAGAAGTGTACAAAGCATTAGAGGATGAAGTAAGCTACTAGGGTTACAAACATTTTATTTCACCCTTCTGCCTTTCTACACTAAAGCTGTCATCTCCTAAAAGCCCTGTACTGTCACCTCAAAGAGACAGCAGCTGATAGAACCCTTTAAAGTAAAGGAAAAAGAGATTTTGTGATATCATAAAACTGAGGATGATAAAATAACAGTAAGTACAGCAAGATATTTGCTGCTCATCTTTCACTTCTATCTTTTCTTGCTGTTATTGGACACTCACAGAAATGGAGAAGTAATGTAGTTTCTCTAGTATACCCAAAGTGTTTCCCTTTGGTGATCCAAAGAATACAAAACTTATAGCAAAGCTCTGCACTGGTTGAAATTCTCTGAGTTTTCTCTGTCTTCTGTGAACACAGGATAGATATAGATATGTGATATTAGTACACAGAAAAATAATGGACAAATGCTGGACTATTTTACTGCACAGAGACTAAGAAGGAAGGAGAATCAGAGAGGTTTTGAGAAATCAACTGGGAGGCAAAAACCCCCCAAACCCAGTCATGATACACAAGCTAAGTCAGAGAAACAGGTCTGCACCATGAAAAAAATAAAGACATTAAAAGACCCCCTTTGCCCCTTGCAGCAAAAGCTGACCACAGCAGGCAACACTGCTGACTAGGGGAAAATGTTGTTATTCTATTATATAGGGGTAAATGATTTTCTCAATAAGCTGAACTAAAAGCCCATTAAAAATGGCATCAGAGGGAAAGAAATGATACAATAATAGTCCACTAAGGCACAAATTAAAAATGCAAAGCAGTTCAAAATTTATCAGTTACTCTAAGAATCAAACCAGGTAAGGTAGTGACACCACTAAGAAAGCAAAATTTGATTTTTTTTTTCTTTTTTTAATTATGCTGTTGTCTAATAATGAATAAGTTCAGTTTGATTCATTTAATTCATTCCACCTAAGCAGCACATTACAACAGTACTGGAATGAGATTTTTAAAAAATTACTATTTCATCAAAGGTTTTTAATACCCATCTATGATTTAATTTGATCATCAAATTTGATCTATAATGATATTAATAGATAAAAAAATCCATAGTAGAGTCCATTATTGTTGAACTTTATCATCTTTTTGAAAGTACAATGGTAAAATTATCTATTAATTAGATTAATTTCAAGGAAGTTTAAATCATCCTGACCCATGATACTTGCTTGCAAAGCTTTTGTAAGAGAATAATTAATAGGCAATAGTCCAGGAATATTATTCTGAGCAGATGCGAACCTTGAACTTCCAGTCACTAGACTTAAAATCTAACCAGGAATACATCATCTTATGGAAACTCCAACACCCTGGAGGGCTGCAAGAAAGGAGAGAAGAAAAAAGGATTGAAGGAGATTGCTGTTGTTATATATAGCCTGTATTATTGCTCAACCTGACCACAAGCTAGAAGTGGATATAAGTAAAAATTTCTGAATTTTAAAAGTTCAAAGTGAGAAGGACTGTGCCACTCAAGTAATGGAGCTTCATTTAAAGAACATTTCTTACAAGCCATTTAATTTGTCACCTATTCTGCTGGAAAATTGTACAGCCTCGGGCAAATATTTAACCCTAAGCAGTAGCTAGCAGTAAATACATACAGTAAGGAAGATGAATACAAAACTTGTGCATGATTTTGCTATTTTTCCTCACCCTTCCATCATGACAAATCAATTTCTACACATTTTGGATTAGATCTCTTCCACACATATATCTGATTCCCGGGTCCTAGGTTTAAAAATTTAATTATAAGGTCTTTATGGCAGAATAGCATCCACCAAACAATAAATGGGAAGTAATCTAGATAAGAATCTTGTATTCACATGTAAATTTTCAACAGAAATTAGTCCCTGATAAACTATGTCACACTGAACTGTCTAATAAATTGTAAAATGTTTTCCACATTGAGGGATGGAGCTCTTACCTGTAAAACCTCTTTAGAATATACTGAGAGACTACCAAAGTGTTCTGTTTCGAAAACCAAAGGGAGGACATAATAGTTCTCCATGCACAGAGCCTCCCGGAACACCCTGTAAGCAGGGGCAGATGGGAAGTGCTGTTCTGCTGTACGTGTTGTTTTATAACATCTAAGTTTTTAACACCAACACTGCACAGAACAAAAGCAGATCACTGAACCGAGAAACCTAAAACCACGCTTCCCAAGGCTTCAGGAAAGATCAAACTGACTAGATGTACATTTATAATATTGTGACTAAACAAGGAAAGGCTGGAACAAAGGAAAAAAACCTTCTTCCCATTCCTGGAATCCCTAGTTAAACTCCTACATAGTGCACATTGAGTAACACAACATGATAAACACCACTGCCTTAGCTATAATTTTATGACACTGTACAGCACCAAGCAAGAACACTTTTTCTCAGGGAAATACTGTGTGTTTCTGATGAACTATTTAGCAGATGCTACATGTGCTGAATTCAAATGAAATGTTTGCACCAGAGAGTCACAGGAAGAAGGACGTCACATCATGGCCCTTGATCCCCTGTAAAAAGTATTTGGTGTGGCACTCAGTAAGGCCTGGAGTTCTTTTATAACAAAGTTTCAAGAAAAAATTCCACCAATAACACTTTCAGCTATCTCTCTGGGAAATCTAGTGAAGTGAAATTGATTTTCTTTTTTTATTAGCAAGGCTATTAAGCATGAGGCACCAGGAGATGAATGGAGAGCAAGCAACATAAAGAGACAAAAGTGTCTGAAAATGCCTTTTATTTGTTCCATGGTTTCTTTTTGAGAAGAAATTACAGAATCAGACAGTATGTTGAGGTGGAAGGGACCCAGAAAGATCATTAAGCCCAACTCCTGGCCCTGCACAAGACCATCTCCAGGAGTCACACCACGTGCCCAGGAGTGTTGTCCAAATACTCCTTGAGCTCTGTCAGGCTTAGTGCTGTGACCACTGCCCAACCGCCCTCTAGGGGGAGAACCTTTCTCTAAAATCCAACCTAAACCTCCCCTGGCACAACTCCAGGCCATTCCCTCGGGTCCTGTCACTGACCACCACACAGAAGAGCTCAGTGCCCGCCGCTCCCCTTCCCCTCACAAGGAAGTTGGAGCTGCAGTGAGGCCTGCAGGCCCTCAGTCTCCTCCAGGCTGAACAGACAAAGTGACCACAGCCACCCCTCACACGGCTTCCCCTCAAGGCCCTTCAACATCCTCCTGCCCTCCTTTGGACACTCTCTAATAGTTTAATGTCCTTTTTGTACTGTGGCACCCAAAACTGCGCCAGCACTGGGGGTGAGGCCGCCCCAGAGCTGAGCAGAGGGAACAATCCCCTCCCTTGCCCAGCTGGCCATGCTGTCCCTGATGTCCCCAGGACAGGGATGTCCCTCCTGGCTGCCAGGGCACTGCTGGCTCATGTTCAACTTGCCATCAACCAGGATCCCCAGGTTCTTTTCCATGGCACTGCTCTCCAGCCTCTCATTTCCATGTCTGTCCATACATCCAGAGGTGCCCCATCCCAGGTGCAGAATCCAGCACCCTTCCTTGTTGAGCCTCATATGGTCAGGGATTGCCCAGCCCTCTAACTTGTTATGGTCTCCCTGCATGCCCTCCCTGCCTTCAAGGGAGTCAACAGCTCCTCCCAGTTTTGTATCATATGCAAACCTGCTCAGCATCCCTTCTAGTCCTGTGTCCAAATCATTTATTTGTGAAGCCACTGAAGAGCACTACCTGCAGAGGGGCAAGATCAGTCTCTGTCCCGGCTCCACGGGCAGCACACAGTGACTCCAGGAGCCTGCTTGCATGTAGGAAACTGCAGGTGCAGCAAGCAGCCACTACAGAAATCTGATCCTAAATCTGTCAAAAGAACCACAAAATTTCTCCTAACTTCTGAGAGACATCTGAGCTCACTAAAGACTGTTCCAGTAAAAGTCACATATTGCTGATAGTCCACTTCTCCTGCTCAGTATAAAGAAATCTGAAACTGGGGCTTGCAGATGAGGTTAAGAAACTCATTATCCATACCTCCCCCTTTCCATCCTTTTCTTTCCAACTCATGTCCTCATTGCCTTTTCTTTGATTTTTCTCCTGCTTTGATCATCCAGAGCTGACCATTCGAGTTTGTTCCCTAGGTCATTTTTCAACAGAAGCATAAGTGGTAGGAGAGCTGGAAAACAGACCCAAAAGGCGTAGGATAGCAGCGCACTGTTGCTGTAAAACAACTGGCCCTTATTCTGATCTTGTATCTTCCTGGTGCACTGTTTTCATGGCTTGTCTTTTATAGATAGTGTAATAAAAATATTGTAGGCATAACGTTCCATTCTCTGGGAGTGGAACCGTTTGGTACACAGGGACAAAGAGAACAAAGGAGGATACCCCCCGCCCTCAAAGACATGCACTTTACAATGCATTTATGGTCCTATGAGAGTGAAATTAATTCCTACAAGCAGAATTAATATGGTATCTTATTCTTTAACATCTGAAGGAGGCAGAACTAAAAGAAAAATGAAACTTAAAGTGTCTTTTATTTCAAACAAAAGGAGGATATTTAAACAGGAGAGTCTCAGGGGAAAGATTTCATATCACTACAAACAGTGCATTTGTCCAGAATATAACGGCAATGATAATGTTACTAATAGAAGTAAGAAATCCTCACAGTTTCCTGTGGATTGCAAATTAAAGAACAAGTACCAGAGCTGAGATTCCCTTGCATGCATGTGCAAGTGAGTGCCCACATACACTGCTCACCCTTTGCAATTACCTAATTGTAATGTCAGATCAAAGATAGAGTACAGATGGATGATTTCTCATCTGCATCTGGCTGTGGACGTTCTGTTTGTCATTGGGCCTCGGTGAGAGCACAAAGCAGCTCTAATACACTCATTAGTCCCTGGAGGTTTCTGCAGTTTATGATCAAACAGAGATGAGTTTTCCATCTTCCTGCTGCTTGTATATCATTTAGCACTACAAGATGTTCCATGAATAATGGAAATAATGAAAATATGTCCTCTAAGACACTCTCCCCAAGCCAGAGACCACATACACTGCAGTTATTAACAAATTATATATGCATTGATTAACTGGCAGCTGCTGCCAGGCAGAGTATGTAGAGTGTGTATTACAGCTCAGCTTTGTCTGACTTTCCTCAGACTGGGAGCTTGCTTTGGATCCTCAACTTCCATTGGAAGTTTTCTGAGAAAAAGGCTCTGTCTCACAAAACTTAGAGGAATGTGAGTAGCTCTGAGACAATCAGGAAATGTGGAAGTTATTTGGAGCAGATAAACAGGCACATAAGCATGGCCATATAAACTTCAATTGTGACTGTTCTTCAGTTACTTCTTTGTGGGCTTGCACATTTTAAAATACATGATAAGTAAGGACAGACTGAACAGCTTGTAAATTATGGATTTTTCTTATTGACCTTAAAACTTGAGGATAACAAAAAACATCCTACCTCTATCATAGCTCCACTTGCTCTTCCCAAGCACTTCTTGACAGTCTTCATTTCATAGGAACAGTAAGACAGGATCCAACTCAGAGTGTCAAATAATTTTTATAGCATTTAAGTGCAGTGTAACTGCAAAGACTCTTAGAGACTTACTTAATAACGTAGGCTGAAATACTCTAATTCTGGATACTGCTGGCTTTAGTAAATTCTAAAACCAGTAAATTCTAAAACAACAAACCAGGACCATGCAGGGATTCACTGCTGTAACTATATTGAGCAGCATGGCCAGCAGAACATTTTAAAGCAACTAAGAGAGAATTAAATCCTTCCAAGGCAAAAAGAATTTTTCTTGAACTGTTGCCAAAAGTGAGTGCATGTTACACAATTTTAGTTCCATTTGTTGGAAGCATATAAGCATTAAGTAGTTCACTGTTAGATGAAAAGTAAGAACAACAGGCAGTAAACATCTTTAATATAAGAACTCACTACTGAACTACATAGTAACATTAGGGGTTTGGGGTAGTGGGGGGCTTTTGTGAATGGCTGTGGACAGAATGGGTTTTTTTGTTATGATTTAAACGCAGCTTATCTGTCTGCTATTCCTTTTTTCTGCCTATAGTTAATATGCACTTGCAAATTATGACAAAATGATAAAGAGTGCTAGGCTGGTCTTTTATCTCAGACTTAATTAAATTCCCAAGAGAAAAAACCAGCAATACCCATACTTGAGGTCAGATAGGCACAACTTAGCTATTCAACATTCTACTTGACATTTTGCTGGCTGGCCAGCACATGCACATAGCTTCAGACTTGACAGATTGTTTGCCATCTTGCATGTCCAGAGTACAGAAAGAGAGAGCAGGGGAGAAGGAGAGTATAAAGAGGATAAAGGGCATATGAGATCACCACACATGGAGAAAAACTCAAATATCAGCAGTGTAAAGAAATTCTAAAATACTTTCAGCAGCTCATCAGACATGACCAGCTAAAGTCAGAAGAACCCCGAGTGCCATTATACACATTTACCTCAAATTCACTTCAGAAGATGCTTCAATGCAATCAAGCTGGAAAATGCAAATATTTGTTAAATCATGTATGACAACAGTTCCACAACCACACTGCACTGACAGAGCCTGATTTTCTCTCACACTCCAGATAATGTGATGTATTTATGCCAATTGAACTATTTCTGCTTTTCATCACTTAAAAGAACTCAGTTCAAGATTAAGAAAAAACTGAGGTTTTTAAATCCCATTAACTAAATGAGAGGCTGAAAGATGCATATACTACAGCTACAGTAAGTCAGAGATCTTAATTGGACTGTGTTATTTTTATATCAATGGTTAAAGTTACGAACTGGTAAGAAGCCAAAAATGTATCTTGTCAGACAATCTTGCTATGTTGGCATCTCACTAGAGATGAAGAGCAAAATACATTCCATGAGGTTCAGGTGCATGGGAGGCCTATACAAAAAGCCAGGGATGGGGGGAAGGTGAAAAAAAACAAAACAAAACCCACAAAACAAAACAATCGTGAAGTAACCTCCCACAATCACAACAAAGTTCTGAAATTCAGGGATGTACAAGGCATATAGATAGAACTACACAGCTTCTATTCCCAGGGATGCGATTAAATACATGCTCAAGGCAGCAGTGTGATTAGAATGAATTGGTGCAATGAAATGTTCTGAGAATGGAAGCTGATCCAGTTCAAACAAGAGAGAAATGAGGATGCTACAATGTCGAATATTTAATTAATGAAAGAAAAACAGAGAAAATGCACTAGAGACAACTGTTCTGCATTCTCAGACACTGGCTAGCTGGCTTGAGAAACATTTTTATTACTAAACTCATTTTTAAGAAAGGGAAAGACATGCAGGCGTGCAAGAATCTGATATTGTTCAATTAACATTTTGGTATAAGATTTTAGTGATAGCATCTTAAAAAAGCCCATTTAAAGTGTAGGAAAAATGTCTGCTCCTGATTGGTTTGGCATGCTCCAGAAATGCTGTCTCATTATACCTCAGCCCAGAAGATTGAGAAAGCTGTCTTAAAGGATTACAACCTACAGACTTACATTTCTGATTTGTACAACTGCTGGAGGGCATTGTGAAGTGAAAGCATTTTTTGAGGGCATTGTGCAGAATGTGCATCTCAAGTGCTTTGCACACATGAATTCAGCAAACCTGCCTTCCTGGACAGCAGTAAATCAAGCAGCCAACCATCTCAAAAAGAAATAGAGGAGAGTAATACATTATATAATTTTTCTCTATTTTGTCCTGTGAACACACTCTTCTGATAGTGCAGAGTGCAGAGGTCTGTTTGATAAAGCAATTTGATTGATAACAACTGTGCCATTCCTCTGAAGAATCCACATGAGTATCACAGATGGTGAGATAACTTGCTGTAATTTTCTCAGCAAAGAACACTGAATCAAGCTTTCAGCCTACATAGCAGTCAATAATTTCCAACGAAAATCGCTAAAGGAGATTTTTTTTATTATTTAAGCAGAGAAGGAATTCTGTACTTGCACCTCTCAAATTTCGATTATCCTGGCATCCATGACTCTGCTGTGATGCTGGAATGTGTTCTACAATCAGCATGTTGAGTATTTCTGCCCCAGTGATTCTGAGTGCACATGTAGGTTAATGTCAGACTTTGACAGTGATAAGGAAGTGAAAATACGGGAAAGCAAAAGGGGGAAAAACAGGTCTAAATAATACTGAACTACAACTGATTAAACTGAGATGCTCAGAATTCTGTAGCATTGAGGGTGTGGTCAAGTATTCATCTTGTACTATCTTCACATTATTGTATACTAGCTGAGTCATGCAGTGTCCTTGTGTCTTGCTTGTTGGAGCCTAACTAGAATAGCTGGACTTTAATTAAATTAAGAGTTGATTTGTGGGGTGAGGCATCTAAATCTACACATAAGCCAACCACATTTAACATGTTTAAGGCTTAGATAGATTGAGAGGGGAAATATCAAATACAGCATTTCTATGATCCAAGCCGCTCAACTGCAATTATCCCTTAATGTTTTAAAAAGTTTTTATCAAATACTCTGACCACAGGATGGACAAGCACACAGCAGACCCTCAATCTGCAGGTGTACCATGGAATGTAAGGATGTACAGGAGTGTTCCATAATATTTAACTGGAAATACTGACAATAATGGGCCTTCAAAACATGCACCACACTGGATCTCAGCCTTCTGCAAATTGAATAAATAAGCCTTCTGCTTTAAAAAGAGTTTATTCCTATTTCTCTAATAAGAAGCTATTCCTTTTTCATCCATAATATCCAATGTAAGACAAAGTTATATCAAGACAAATTTCCATTTGCAGTGACTTTTCTATCAACAGGTGAAATCACTATCTAGCCACTGGCACAAGAATCAGCACACCTGGATTGTCACGTCTCCCAGGACTTATTGCAGTGATGGAACACCAGACTAACCTATATAGCTAGTACAGGTTTGTTACTTGGGAGGCAAATAAAAAAAATAATTTGGTCCTTATAACTCAAATGCTGTAGTAACCTTGCTCCCATGAATCTTACAGTTTTACTGAACAGCACAGAACTTGGAGGCACTGGAGTCTGCCTGAGAGTGTTTGCCTTTGAAGGTCTACCCTCCATCGCCTCTTCAGGTTTCCCACATGCTCCCTCTGCACACAGAACCCTAAAAGCATTTCCACTGTCTGCATTCTTGGAACATGCACAAAACCAGCTGCAAACCTTCTTCCTCTGCCATTGTGTCTGGGCTCTGTCTGCAAAGCCTGCTTTGATTCCAGCTCTCACACCTTTCATGTTAGTGGCATTTCATTCCATTCTCAGGGGCTTGCCTTTGGAGAGCTCTTTCCCTTGGGAAGAAATGCCGCAGCTCCATTGATCGGCTCATGCTCTGTGTACAGCAATTTCACAGCACACTGTATTGCTTGAACTCCGTGGCACAATTTCCACTAGTTTACAGCAGCTCTAAGGCTCTCAAAGTGGTCTCATCATCATCATAATTATTTGTTTAAAAGGTTGTTCTGCTCAGAGTGCTGTCATTCAGTAAGCCCACCTGCACTGGATGGAATAGCATCCTTGTTCCAAGTCTAGATCATATTTTGGTTCTTGAAAAACAAACAGTGCTTCAACTCAAATACAGAGCTTCAACTAAACTGCCAGGGCATCTTCTTACCCCTTGCTGCTTTTGATTGTAGCTGATAAAATGCCAGGTACATATCTTTCCCAGTAATACAGCCTGGGAATTTTCTTCTACGTTGACCTGTTCAAAAGAGCTTCTGCTATGACTAACTCCTGCAAAGAATCCTCTGACTCAAATTAAGATGAAGAGCTTTCTAGCTATTTCCCATGCAAATCTTACTTTCAATTTCATGAATAAAATTTAAAAATTGTCTTCTTTGTATAAGGAATTGTCAGTCTATAATTTTAGAATCCTTAAAAATTCTATTCCCAGGAGCAGGAATAGTCCATCTTCCACAGAAACCTGGCATTTAATTGCTTTTCTGCTTTCCTGCAGTTTTATTTCATACACTTTTCTCATAACACTGTTTCTGAATTGTCTCATTTTTACTTGCTACTTTAGCATTCTTGTGCAAAATACATGTTTTTAAACTCTAACAGTACCCAGTCTCCTCAGCTTCTACCACTGAAAAAGAAAATACTGTTTTTTAATTCTATAAAATAAATAGAGTAAAATAGAATTTTGCTGTGAAGTGAATCTGTCCCCTGGCTTTTCTGCCATTGTCATTCTTCAGAGAGAACAGAAATCTCTCCCTCACCAAATTAAAGCCATCAGTCCTCTTGTAGCCATGGCACTTGCCAGACGGAATCTTCCGTGGCAGTCGCAGACAGCTCTGGCCTGTTAACTGACTACCTGTTCAAGCACTTCCATCACAAACAAAATGCTCTGGTACACTTGCAGCTTGCCTCTTTAAGTCCTGCACAGAAGCACAAGGCTTCCCCTGAGGCCTGCCCACATGGTAGAAGAAAAAAAGACCTTACATCCCGTGAGGAGGGCACTGACAAGGCTGGGACACCAGGGAAGGGATGTCTGGCTTCTACATTCCCAGGCTGCCATCTCCTGATGCAATGATCCACTTTTTTATAGCGTTTTCTAAATCCTAGACAACAGCTTTATCCCTACAGGTACAGGGTAAAGAGGTTCTGAAGACATATACTTATTAAAAAGTCAGAAACTGTGTTACCAAAGTCTCTGTGTGTGAGTGGGGGAACATCACCCATCATACAAGCCCAAGCTTTTCCCAGGTTACTCATTAGGAACACAAAATAATCCCATTTCATGCTTCTACACAGACACTCCAGACTTTGAGACCCGTTCTTCTTGCTAACAATAATGGCTGACAGGCAGAGGGAGGTTAGAGTGGTTGCATTATAAAGAAAACCCAAAAGAATACAGAGTTAAAGGTTTCACAGCTCACCAACTCTGTCACTGCTTGATGTTTCAGCGTTTGAACTCTTGTCTTTGCACGTTCCTCTTAATGCTTTTATATGACTTTCTTGCTGGACTGTTTATTAAAGCAGCTGTGTCATTTGCTGGATAAAAAAACCCTAAAAATCTAACTCTTTTAGAGTTCCCTCTTTTAAATAATTAAAAATAAATGCAACAGATGTGTAGCTCTACTCTTGGCTATTGATTTCAAATCCCACAGGACTTTCACTATTTTATTACCATTTACACAATAACTCAGGGTAGAAATTGTTCAGTGAAATGCACAGAGATTCACTTGGGACCTGACCCTGTTGGGTTCCACCCTCCTGCATTTTCAATTTGCCTTCAAGTTGAGTACTCATTTTTAAACCACACCAAAGGATACATATGGCTCATGATAAAATTCTCAAGAGGAGGCCGCTGGTTTCAGGAACAACAGTAGAAAAAATACAAACAGAGTAGTGTGAAAAGAAATGTCAGCAAGGCTCTGCCTGATTGAAGTCTCTTCTGCATTCAATATTTGAATTTCCTGCATTATTTATTGCCACCATCAAGAGTTTAATCCTTAAGGCATCATTCTGTGTGCAGTTTCCTTATAAGCACGTGAAACCCTAAGTAGCTTAATTCCAATACAGTTACATAAATTATTAACTTCATGTACAAATACAATATGAATTTCATCTGAGAAATTGTCTGAGATCCAGAACTTCTGCATGGAGACCAAATTTCCTACATTGAAACTTTTACAAAAGTTATGCAAAACAATCTTTCACTTGAAGGCTATACTGCAAAGACCATCTTGTAAACTGCAAGCAGGACCAAGGAAATATCTCCAAACCCAAAAATTTACCTCTAAGAATCATATTCCAACCTACATTTCTAAATTTTTCTCTCCAACTGACTAAATATAAACACCCCACTACTCCCACCCCCTTCCCCCAAATCCCAAGCAGATTAACCTATAATTTGGCCGATTGTAAGGTACCTTGAGGTAACCACTACTTTGAGTGCATCAAACATGATAACCCAGGACATGAAAAATCTCACAAGAGAAAACTCTGCAAGCACCACTTCTATTATTCATTCCCTACTGTCACCCTGAGTGCTCTCAGAAGAGTTCTCCAAATGTCACCTCTCCACTAACTTTCACATAGCTACATACATGTGGCTGGAAATACTGCTTCAAATATATCCCAGAGTAAGTGTTCCATTTCTACAGACACAGAAAATGCATTAGTTTCTTCTAAAAAAATATATATGGAAAAGAAGAGAGGAAAAAAAAAAACAAACAACCCAACAAAAAACAAACCAAGCAAAAATGCAAACTTTGTGTCCACAGAGCTGGTACCTTTTTCTGTGTTATCCTCAAACTAAAAGTAGACAGGATGAACTATTATTTTTATCATCACTAGAACTCTACAGCGCTTCCTCCAAGGGTCACTGAAGTTCACAGGAAGGCATGAGTTGTCTTATTTCTGCAGCAGTCCTGACCATTCAGTCCATGAGTTTCTGCTTAGTTTGCCTGCATTAGTGATTCAGTTGCTATTTCTGGTATTTCTATCCAAATATCTGACAAATAGCAACACTTTCTGCAAATATCTGTGTACTGGTACATGAGGAAATATGTTTATTCTTTATTAATTACTAGTTTTTATTTCTACTTGAGAAGTTTTAGCTATCTAACTGAGAAAAAGAAACTAGATAAAATAAGCAGTTTTCAAGTGGAATACTTACACATCAACCAAGGGACTGTTTGGCTGAACTCCTGGTAAGCACCACCTGATAAATCAGCACAGACCAGAATTCACTGTTTGCCCAAAACAGGAAGAAAAAGCTTTGTATTTTGTACAAGTTAAAGAAAGCAACCACAAGATATAAGTATCTTTCTGAAACCATCCCCAGATGAGAAGGAAGGAAGGAAGGAAGGATTGCAAGATTCAAGAATGAACATGATAACATCTCAGCTGAACCCATTTTAGGATCTGACCCAAAATTCAGCAAGTAAAGGACATGATGAGCTTCCAGAGGGCATGGA
Source organism: Illadopsis cleaveri (assembly GCA_013399915.1). Taxonomy (NCBI): domain Eukaryota; kingdom Metazoa; phylum Chordata; class Aves; order Passeriformes; family Timaliidae; genus Illadopsis; species Illadopsis cleaveri. The sequence continues at coordinate 329,298 of VXBB01019078.1, forward strand.
GCTGTTGTTCCCACAGGCAGCCACTGCTGCTGGCAAGCAGGGAGTGGTTGTGAAGCAGGCAGCACGTACGTGGGACATACACTGCCAATATGTGTATTTAATTTTTTATTGAATATAATCCTCTGGACATAAGCAGTTTTAACAAATCCAACATTACAAGCATTTTAAGTGGACTTCTGGGTTTCTTGAGCTAGCCTATTAAATCAGAGGTCTTTCTTTCAACCCTAGGTCCCTTGAAGCCAATGAGTTTATTCTGCCTGAGTAAAACAGTTCACGTCTTCCACTGATTTATCTTCATCTTTGTCTTCAAAGAAAAGCTTAGATTCTATCTGGCAAGGTAGAAAATGCTTCCCACAACCAAAACCTTTATGAACATTTTGAGTTCTGTTCCATTCCAGTTCTAGTGGTGTGTGTGTTTGTATTATAGTCTGTATTTCGAAATGAGGGAAACTAAGGCAATGCAGCTAGGTCAAGGAACCTGCATTAAGGTGGATGACTAAGCACAACAAATTCAACACGCAAACCACATTACAGTTTATTTGTTTCATATTGCTTTTCAGCACAGCCTTACCTACAAAATAGTTTTGTAAAAGTAATGCAAAACCCTCTGATTTCTCTCACAGTTTCTTATTTTTAAAAAAAGCCAAACACCTTTTTCCTTAGAGTATAAAAGAAATGTGTTTCTTAGAGTCTGCTTTCATTAGAAATCAGGAGTAACATCAACTTTCCTACAAATTACCTTTGGAGGCCACATCTGGTTAGCTTAATTCTTCAAAGATTGCCTTGCTCCGTCTCCTTGGCTCTTTCTTCCTTTGTCATATATTGGCTCGTTTTATGTCTGACAGTTCTTTTATTACCAGATTTCATTTTGAACCCGATTTCCCCCCTGTCTCATTACTTCTGTCTTGCTCTCTGTTTGTTCTCTATTTCTTTTTCCTGTCTGACAATTCTCTTATTAGTGGATTTGGTTTTGCCTTTGTTTCATGCTTTCTGCTTTTATTCTCTTGTGTCTTATTTTTGCTTTTTTACTTATTTTTCTCCTGTCGAGGCCTCCTTTTCTTTCTACCTATTCTCTCAAAAGGTATATGCTAAGCTTTTGTTTAAGGTTACCAGATTTCAGCATGCTGTGGAGTTAGTTTATTGTTAGATATTGCCATGAAGAAGGAACCAGGTTTAAATCAATTCCTTTGGTCTATGAGCAGCCACTAATCTACGTATTTATATAGCTGTATTTATATAGCCATAAGCTCTGCTTCTCAGCTACTACCACATGCCCTAGAACCAAACCTTCTAGTTTAAGAGCAAGGACACTGCTTTTAAAGTTCATTACTTTCCCCCAGCATTCTCCATAAGCCATTAGGTTCCCTCCAGCTAGTACAGAGAGAAGGTGACACACAAGCCCTGCCTTCCCTCTGCTCCTTGCAGGTTGTCCCAGCGTGCTCACTGCAGTAAATCCTCTCCTGATGCACGTTAACAGGCACAATCAGTGTTACCTGCAGCTCCCCGTGCCTCAGCTCCTCCCCAGGGAATCAGCTGTGTGTGTACACCGTGCAGGCTCGCTGTGAGACATTTCAGAGGGAAAATGAGAGCTCTCATGTGCTTCACTGGGGCTAAGGAGGAAATAGTGTTATTGATGAGCTTCATTCAGCTGGTCTCCTAATCCTTTAAAGAGCTCCCTGTGCTACCAGGATGCCAGTATCCTAGGGACTAGGAAACAGCCCTGAGTGAACGCCAGGGGACCTCAGTTATTTGCCACTTGCATCTCTCATTTATTTCAAGTCCCAGAACCTGAGATAAGACCAAGAAAGCACTGCTGGGACAGGAGGCTGATCTGAAAGGAGATGTTTGGCCTAAACTGATACTTCAATAGGATGTTTATTTTTATAGGAATAGAAAACACAACTTGGTGATCTCGTTGCCACTGACTACAAGGAGGAGGAGAATACTGTCTCACTGCCCCTTCAGATTGTTGTTCAGGTGTTTTTCAAATTAAAAGGGAGGTCTTGCAGTCATAAATTTTCTCCACCATGCTTATGGATGGAGAATTCTGCTTCCAAAGGCAGCAGCAAAAGGAGCTTTACAAGATTTCTGGGTGAGAGCTCAAACTGATTTATTATTTGTCAAGAGACACATTAAATAAACTTGGCCTTTTTTGCTGTCATCAGCTGTCTGAAAGACAAGCTATAAGCATTACAGTTTCCTTTAATGCCACAGCACTTTGGTTAGAGAAAGCACAGTTGAAGCATCTTATATTTGGAAGGAAGGCGGGATGTCAGGGATGAATATTGCTTGCTGGGACTGTCTGTTCCTCAGTGGGGAATTAGTTCCTTTGTAGTGTTTTCTGTGTATGTCCCCACTGAAGGTGAAAAAAGTTGTAAATTGCCTTTGGTAAATTAAAATCTGGTGAATCACAAAGAGGATGAAATGTCATGTCCTTCTCATAACCTGTAATGAGGATCTCTGTAAAGTGTTTCAGCATCCCTTTAAAGATCATTATTGCCAAGGTGCAAGAAACAACCTGCCATTAGTTACTTTCAGAACATAGCTTCTCTATTGCCACTGCAGAAATTTTCATGTTTGTTTTTTGTCACAGAACTCCCTCATAGCTTCTGATTCTTTAGTCTTAAAATCAAAAGCAGTACTTTGTACAAACAGCAGTGCAGACTATCAAGGCAATAATTTCTGCTTAAGCTTCTGAAAACTAAAGAGAAAGCAAATGGTGTGCCATGCACTGTGGGCTAGGCATACTGGCACCCTGATCAATTCACTACAGAAAGCTAAGAAATCAAAGGGCTAAAATGCATGCAATGATGTGGGGCAGTGCAACATCAAACGTGAAGGCATGCAGCCATGCAGAATTATTTGCTGTATTTAAATCCTGTAGACATACTAAAAACTACAGCTGTGTGAACCAGATACCAACTTGCTATGCACAAATTCTGTGTTCTTAGACCAGCATCAGATTCTCAGATTTATCAAACTGATGATGAATGAAAAAGAAAATAAAGAAATTACTCAGAAACGTACTGATGGTGGGGCAGGCTTTTTTTTTCTTTAAACAGATGCATCTGCACGAATTTGTCCAGACTAAATGGTATTAATCACATTACCACAGTAAGTCCCACAGCAAAGATGATTCATCTGCACTGCTGATAAGGAAGGCCATCTCTGTTCCTGCAAACCAGACCCCTCTCCACATCACTTAGCTTCCCATCTTGTGATTTAAATAGAAATGGGACTAGACTGCACACCCTTGACACACAAGTCCCGCTAACATTTCAATAACTGTTCACCACTATGCATAAAAGCCCTTATTAGCTGTCTTTGAGTGCTGCTGAACCTGACACAGCACTAAACTGTGGCAAACAGGCTGGGATTAGAAATTTCAAAACCATTTAGATGTCTTAAAGATGCACTATCGTAATCTGCCTTTGGGAATGATCTGCCCTCATAGCAAAAGCTACCACATTAGCAACGTATTCCAATTCCCACATGCTCTCCTGCAGCCCAGTTATAGCTACCATAAGCCCTATTTCAGCATAAATCCACTGTTTATGCTGGATTTAATCACAAAAAGCACCTCATGCACCCTTTCCAGAGCAGCTAGAATTTGTAGACACATGCTGCTTTTACACTAAATCTATATGACTGAGCTTTCTTTTTTTCCCAGCATCTCAAAAATTGAAGCACTCAAAGGGGAAATAATAAACTTCTTCAAGTACACCTGCATACCATAGAAATTGGAGACTGATCTGTGTTCAAATGCAAGACAAATGCTGTAGACCTGCCCACAACTCTGCTGTACCTGTTAGTCTCATTCTCCAAACTGAGACTGGCAAGTTGCCTCTGCACTACAACTATTAGCAGAACTCAAACAATCCCAAATGAAAGATACATAAGGGATCCAGGGTCCTCAGTTTCTCAAATTCTGTGGCTTGAATTCAGGCCAAAGCAGTGACTACTTAAAATCTGAATGCTAATCTGGAGTGAGGGACTGTTCCTAAGCTTCTGCCTGGAGCCCATCTATACCATATTCAATAACTGCATGTGCCATAACCATCATGGACCTGTACAGTTCTGCCAAAACTGTACCCACTTCAGTGAAACCTAATTTGGCCCAGTGTCTGAAATTCCTTAATTCAAAGAGCATCCTGTTATAAATTTGCTGGGAAATATCCCCTAGGTTTATTTTTAATCAGCAAGATAACAAAAATTTAAAACACAGTTTATATTTTTCAAGGCCAAGAATTTCTGGCTTTATAATAACACTATTGACTGGTAAATAAACAGAAAAGAGGAGGGTAAAAATACATCATGCAGGATAATATTCCTTTCATAAATACTCAAATTATATTTACCTAGTAAAGACAGAGCAAGGCAAGATCCTGAACTGCTTAACACTTCAACTGTTCAGAGAAAACCTTCGATATTGTTACCAGATAAAAGATAAGTTCTGAAATAAATATCTTTTCATTTCTCTTTCACATACTTCACATTACTTGAGATAAGAGTAAATTACCTCAGATACATCCCTTATTGAAAAAGAAAAGATATGTTTCCATATCCTTAAAACATACACATTCTCCATTTCACTTTCTTCCATGTTTGTTAAAGATGCACATAGTGCCAGTGTTTTTTCTCCTGTATCTTGCCCTCAAGAAAAGCCTGTGGCATACAGAAAAGAAATGTAAAACAAGGACAAAGTTTGGGTCAAATCTTACATATCTTGTTTTTTCACCATCCACTTAATCCTATTTTCTCCAGAGTTACATAGTATTTAGATGCAAATGTCAAGTCAATGTACATGAACAAAGAAGTTCAAACAAAAAGAAAGCAACCTATGGGTAAAACACACTGTTTAAAATGTGTACATCTTTCAGACCATACTTCAAGACAGCTCTCCCTCAAAAAGGCTTGAGTTTGCCAGCGAAAACAGCATCCAGCAAGCAAACAAACTCATTTATTTCAGAAGTCAAAGACCAAATCACCTTCCTTGTAGAAACTTGCGTGACTGAAATGCTTTGCTAATAGATAGTGAGTATTTTTCTGGTATAGAAGTATTTAATCTACAAACATGAGGTGAGCACAGCAGGCTGACTCTGAAGATGTCACCCTGAAATGAGTTGACTCAGTTGGGCATCCCTTCCAACCTCACAAAACCACTTTTCATCACTGCAGTTTCAAAAGCTGTTCCAAAACTTCACTGGTTTGAAAATACACACTACAAGACAGAAATTGCAGGGGAAGTGGGAAAGGCTATAATATTCCTATAAAGCAAGACAAATTGAAGGAAACACTATCCTCTGACACTTTTTTTATTTTCTTATTAATTTCAGACAAAACCCTGTGTTTTGTGGACAATAACTTCTGATCAATTGGTTCTAATTGTTTCAAAACCAATCACTGAATTTTTTACAAACCACAGGAAGATTGCCAGTGAAATCTATGCCTCACCCCACTAAGACTGTTTTATGAGCTGTCATATCCTGCAAATTTCATTTAAAACCAAGCTCTGCCTCTGAACTATTTAACAATTAGATGAAATGTTTTGCTACAATTTCATTGCAATTCAATTGAGATGAGAGTTCAAGTGAAAGAAAACTTCGAAATGCCATTCAATTTATACCCATCTTTATATTGCTTAAAATACCCAAGACCACTTCCAGCAAAAAATCCAATTGCTGCAAAAACTTAATGGGCCTTAACATTTCATATTCCACAGGCCTAAACACGGACACACAAACTACAGGTTGATGTTGTTTGGAATACTGTAGGACACCAAAAGAGCACTCCAGGGTAAAAAGCCCCCTGCTGCTAATGGTCTGTGTTTGAGCTGACAGCAGTGACACACAGGCACAGGGTGAGAACTCCTGGGGGCAAAGTCATGATACAGAGGAAACATCTAACATCTTCTTCAGAAGGAGGGGGCACAGATTTGCTGGTCGTATCTATTGTGAATTTGCGCACATACATGCAAATAAAAGAAAGGGTAAAAAACCAAACCAGGCTCAAAATTAGCTTGAGGAATAAAGAAATTGACATGTGAATCAGAAAAACAGAGACAGAAACACACGCATGTGGTAAGAAGAAGGAAAGAGATGCCTGGAGAGAAGGACAATTATTTGCCAACTGGCTTACAGAATCACATCAATGTCTCAGTTGGAGAAGACCTTTAAGGTCATCAGGTCCAATCACTTATCTGACTCTGTTAAGTCCACCATTAAATCATGTCCATGACTTTTAAAAACATCAAGTCCCCCAGCCACTCCTCACAGGACNCATCAGGTCCAATCACTTATCTGACTCCGTCAAGTCCACCATTAAATCATGCCCCTAAGTGCAACAACCATGACTTTTAAAAACATCAAGCCACCCCAGCCACTCCTCACAGGACTCACCCTCTAGGCCCTTCACCAGCTTCATCCCTTCTCCAGACCCATGCCAGCCCCTCAATGTCTTTCTTGCAGTGAGGGACCCAAAACCGGACACAGGATTCAAGGTCTGGCCTCACCAGTGCTGAGTACAGGGGAACAATCCCCGCCCTGGTCCTGCTGGTCACACTGTTGCTGACACAGGCCAGGATGCCATTGGCCTTTTTGGCCACCTGGACACACACTGGCTCCTGTTCAGCTGACTAACAATCAATATCCCCAGGTCTTCTCACACCAGAGACCTTTCCAGCCCCTCCTCCTGAGCCTGTAGCACTGCATGGGGTTGTTGTGACCCTGTGTGCCATTATACCACACCTGATCTGTCAGCATAAACACAAAGAAAACGTGTGAGCCCTTCCTAGGTCTGTCCTTGCTATGAAACCATCAGTTGCAAAAACAGGTCTGCCACTAAAGCCTTGACTTGTACAAAAGCACTTAATACTTGCATGAAACAAACAGAAACTGATTAGGTCTGCACTAACACAAGATTCAGCTGAAGGGCCACTAGAAGTAGTGAGCAGCATTCCAGTATTTTTCCAGCATCGTCCCTCTCATTTGTTATTTTTAGCTTGCTGTTCTAAGAAAAGAAGTCACAGATGCCTCTAACCTGCCTATCTATTCACCACTTCCAATAGTCAGATTTCCTTGCAAGTTTCACGAAAATATTCTTGACAGGGTATACTCAAAAGTTATCTACACCCACTGCACTTCTGCTCCACACCAACACACAGACTAGGTACCCAGGCCTCCCCGAGCTCAGGATCTCTCATAGCACTGATTTGAGAAAGCCCTGCTGCAAAGGAAAACACCAAGAAAATCAATAACACCAAGGAAAACACCAGAAGTATGGCAAGGAGATGTTCTTTTGTAAAGGCTATGAGGGAACAGCCAGAAAAGCAAGATTTATTGTGGTGTGGAAGGAGGGAGGGGAACATACAATGACACAATAGTCCAATCCTAAGGCAAGCATGTTGTGTTAATTCCATTACTGATGGAATGACTTTTTACTCATTAAGAAACTCACTTTAGATAGTCTGTTGGTGTCTGTTCCCATTGCTTCTAGAACAGAGAGATTCATTAAGAGGGTCAGGTAGCAACATGTCCACGGGACAAATGAGTCAATGTAAGGGTGTCTGAATGTCTGCAAAGGTCACATATAAAGTGCTCAGACTCTATGAGCAGTGGCACCATACAGCCACCAAGTCCGAGCCTTATCATGGACCAGCACAAGGCAGAAGCCACTACAAAGACTTTTACATAAATACATTTGTTATCAGGAACCAAATGCTTCCATGGAGAAAGTGTAAGGGTTTTGTTTACGGCAACAACTGAGACAACAGCAAATTAACAGAATTCACATTTTTGATAATCCTTTTTGACAGAATTCATCAGCCAGCTCAGGAGTGCTGCTGTTTATTCTGATTAGGATGAGAAATTTATGATAGAACCAAGTATCTCATGCAATTTTGTCTGATAATAAAAAAATGCAAAAAACCTACCACGCAAAAAACCCAAGAACCCTCCCAATCAATAAAGCAAAACAACACCTCCCCTCCCAAAAAAATCCCAAACACACAGATTTGCATTGAATGCAACAGAAATTGAAGTAAAAGGAGATATTTTATTTACTCACAGAGTACCAAACTTCTTTCTAGCTCACACTTAGTTCGGAAGGACTTTTTGGCTTTTACTCTGAACTTGAATGCCAGGGATTTTGTGACAATATCTGATGCTTTAGATACAGCCCTCTCTTACTGCTCCACTACCCCATCTACCTTCTCTCACCTGTATATCCAAGGCTTCATAAAATCATTTGCAATGAAACCTTCTGCCCACATGCACCCTGTGCCTGCTCGTGTTTGAAGTGGAAGCTGCTATCACTCTACCATCTGTTCTGTAAAAGAGCAACTCTTGTTTCATAATGGTATTTCCCAGATGAAGGGCAACTTCTGCTTCCCCATTGGCAGCAACAGTTTTAGTCCAATTCAGAACAATATCTATTAGCAAAAATACAGGGCAAAAAATACTGCATTCCAACATAAAAAGAAAAAAAGTATCTTTAAATAAGGTCACCTGAAGAGCAACCCAAAAGGCTGGAAAGAAGTTGAGACAGTAACATTATACACCAGTGTGTGGGTCTGTCCTGTTTTAAACCCTTTAAGAGGAACCATTTTGATGCTAAAGAAAAGCATGAAAATGAATATGATAAAAGGGCATCTTACAATGTCCTCGGATCAAAGGCCATCCAAGGCCACCTGCCCTTGCAAGCCATTTTAAACATAAATCTCCACTCTTTATTCATTCCCTTTCAAAGCCTGACTGAAAGTACAACCCAGTTGCGACAGTGGGAATAAATTTAAGAAGATGTTTGAATTCCGAGTGTCTGATCCTACAACTTTAGTCTTATATCAAGCAATCATTTAAGAAGGCTATATTTGGGGTGTTTTCGGGCAATACATTGACTCTTCAATGCAGTGTTGTGTAGTTTCACACCCACATGACCATTTTTTCTCTTTTGTTCCGAACAATATCTCTGTTCAGCCTCAGTGGCTTTTCTCTCTGATCATGATAGGATATTATGGATTCCATGTTCTGTTTGTATTCTCTGGTCCCTACCTTTAGACACTGGGTTTTTTAAACTTCTTTTGAAAAACTCTGATTTCCTGTTCATTTTTAAGGTCAGACTTGCAAAACATGCACAACCTACCTGTGCTTGATATAGCTTGTTAAATATTTTATTTTATTTGTGTTTTATTAGCAGAATTCAGCCCTCTGGGGCACTTTTACGAAGGATGCTTTTGAAATGTAAATGTGATTGATTTGATATTGCATCTTTTATTATTCTTACTTGCACAGTGCCTTTGGGAACAAGAGTATGGAGTTTTCTTTTTACTGATGAAAAGGTATTTTCCCTTTTCTACACGCAAAGAGCCTACAAATTTCTAAAAAAAAGAAAGTTACCTATCTTCATATGTTCATGCTAATCAACTTTTAATGTTTCTTCCATTTTCTGAACTGTTTTGGATAACAAAACCAACAAATTTGATACTCCCATTTAAGATGCAGGTTCAGATTTACACATGGTGCAGACACAGTTCCACCTTTAACAGACTGAATAGTACAAACCTCACCAATATTATCCCGGTTGCTAATGAAAAGTGCATGCAGCAGTTCAGCTCAGTGGTCGAGAACATGCTGCTGTGTTTGCAAAACCTGAGTATAACTTACTCATGTAGTTAGAATTATTTGACTGTTTTAAAAAGCAGTTAAATAAACGACAAATCTGTTTTTAAAAGCAGTTAAATAAACGACAAATCCTTTATATAACATTAAGTCCTTTATAAAGAACGTGTTTCAGAGGGATATTCCAACACCTGGAAATGATGGGCTAGCATACTCCCATTTGAAACCCACGTGTTACAATTTTCCCTGTCCCCAAGAGGGTGGAATGAACATAGATAATATATTTCACTGCAGCTCTGCAGTCTCCTTCTGTCAAAGAAGGAATATTTGTATGACTTCTACAACTCATCAAATCCCAGCTATTTAGGATAAATACTTCTCACGGTAATAAACAATGGTAACTGTTTCCAAATAGTGATGTATTGTCTGGGGAGATACTAAAAGTAAAGCAAGTAACTAAGAAGCTATCTGCATTTCGCACGCACACTATCAAAATACACCCACAAGAACAAAAGGCATTTGGGTAAAATTTAAGCAATATTAAGCGTGGAGTTTTTCCAGCGAATTGGTAAAGCTCAGAAGATGTAACTAATTAGAACAGAAGGCTGCAACAGTTAGACTCTTTCAGAAAGAATAGTTAAGGTACGTTGCCATATGGTTCTGAAAACTCATTTAATGCAATCCAAATAGAAGAACATGTGCATATACCCCTGTGAGTTGCCCAAGCATTAATACTGCCTTTTAACTCAGCCATTTAATGCAGGCACAACTGTTACTGAGCTGCATGACTTTAGACAGTGAAGGTAAAATGAAATTGTGAAGAGATTACAAAAGCTGTGAAAATAGCATAAACCAAGACAAATATTCGCCTATGTGTTATATGACATATGATGTTCCATTCTGCTGAAACAAGATCTGTATAGCAAAAAACTTTTTAACTTCAAAAGAGCAACTGTATCCTTGCACAAACTTGCACAGTGGTTAGAGTAGCATGGTCATGCAGCAGATCTTGAGGCAAAGCACTTAATCTGTATAATATCTAAATTGCAAAGCTACATGCTCAAAATACAGAAAGAGCCACAGCTATAAATCACTTATAGAAAAGCCCTCATGTTTGACAGTATCAGGTGCCATCTGTTCCTATTCAAGTGTGCCCCTTGGAAAAAAATCAAGAAGAAATTAGAGTTGAAGAAAGAAGTTGGCATGACATTCATGAATCTAAGAAAGAAGCTGAGTTAGAACGGAGAAAATAGCATTTAAAACCTTGACCAGCAAACTCTGGTACTCTCACTACTGTGAAACTACAAACCTTTCTACTAAAGCAACAGCCTTGTGAGTAGTCTTGCCTTTAACCAGGATGTTGCACTATTGATAGTGTCCAGAAATAACACCAAAAGCAGAACTTTTGCTCTGCCTCTGTCTGGGAAAGTCTGGACCTCATTAAAATCCCAAGGTTTAGTTCACCACCTAACATATAAACCATTCATCCTTCCATCCCGAAAAAAGAATTCATGCACCAATGAATAGTTTGAAAACCCAATTCCCTATTATTCTCACTTCTGCTGGAGCTATTCTTACCTACTGTGTCAAGATCTATTATCATTACAAAAACTTTGCTAGTTATTTTTACTATTGCACTTAGCATGTTTTGGGCATCAGACAATATACAAAATAGGCACTTTTACTGAAACCTTACCCAAAGTAAAAATGGAAGACTATTTTTGCTATTGTTCAATTAATAAAACTGTTTCACATCCATAATCCCAGACTCATCCCTTAGGACGCAAAATACAATCCCCTGGGAGGTTTCAGTAAAAATGGAATTGTGCTCCAGTTCTGTAACCGGTAATTTCCTCCCACAAGCTCAGTGTTGATGTGGACACCCTGCACAGGTTCTGCTCATGGCAGTGCTGACAGGATAATGGCCCTGTATTCATACCTGTTCCAGTTCCTCAATCTTCATCACCTGGGGGCTGAAGACACTTGCTTAATTGTGTATATTTCACAAGTAGTCAATGCAAAATTAATTACTATCTCTTCCAGTGCTCCAAAAGACATTTTAAAGGATCTCCAAATGTATACATTTTTTTAAAGGGTCCTTCATTGATCTATGTCTCTGCCGTAGATCTGTGTGCTGCTTTCTGTTCTCTTCAATCTGAGCCTGGAAAACAAGGTACCTCTTCTGCATCCCAATGCCTAAATGTATTCATTGACATTTAATAATATGTTTTACTACTCTGGCCTTTGAGTGTGTTGTATTGCAACTGCCTGGGCATCCCATAGTTTCCCCACAGGCCAATGACACTTCAAAGGAGGAAAAAAGCAAAATTCTAGTTAAGCTGATGATATCACTTTCTTACTGCAACGTCTTGAATTAAAGGTTGTAAATAACAGGAACAACACAAGGCAGCTCATTGCTTTTGGTGTCAGCTCCCTTCAGAAACTGTCTTATGTCCACCAGTCAGGCCACACTTGGAACAACAGGCCACACAAAAAGCTGCACTGCCTTCACTTTTAAGGACACAAAAGATTTTGCAGAAGGTTAATTCAGAATATAATGTGTCTATAAATGAGAATTTTTGAAAGCTACAGTACTTATTTTGAAGAGATGTCTGTGATACAGAATGCAAAACTGTAAAGAGCATTAGCTTAGGAATCATTCTTATATGTCACTTCCCTGATTGGTAACATTTAGCTAGTGTGGAAAATAGTTATTTAAAACCCATACTTAAATGTGCAAGACAGATATTCAGATATTCTCATAATCTTCAACACTGCAGATTCTCACTAGTAGAACTCTGCATCATTGAGCAGTCTTCCAAGAGAACAACATGAATAATATACCTTAATTTATGATTTATTTATCTTTACCCCGACTGCTTTAGTGTCTACATTCTCACAGCATATTGAAATCCAGCCATCTCTGGAACAGAGAAACTAGCCTCCCAGAGCCCCAAACCAGCACACTGTGGGAGAAGGCAAAGCAAAAAGGTGCCAGAACAAACATTACCTGAAAGAAACGTGTGATAGAGATGACAGCTCTATATGGAAAGCCTCCAGTTTTATGGAACAGGCAATGAAAGATTCCTCATGAGGGCACGTGAGTTAGAGCAAGGGACAGAGTTCTGCTAGGTGGATAGTTAATATCTAGTGATGAAAGCTTTCTTCCTTGAAATCAGCAGAACTCCTACTGGTTTCCATGCATTTCCCTTCCCAAAGCTATGTTTTGATACAGGAAACCTTAAGTAATGATGAATAAAAAAACCACTTCAATGAGGAAAATGCCTCTTTTTAAAAAAAAAAAAATTAAAGGCCTTTCTTTGTCCTTTTACTCTTTCCTTTCCCCCTCCACGGAAGGCATCAAAATCTGGTTTTCATCTTCTCAGATCAGCACTGCTTGTTGTTACAACTGTACCAAAGCTGACCGATCAGCTTTGATTTTTTGGTTAAAAAAATTCCCATTAACAATCTTTGTTCTGACTAATACTCTGGACAAAATAGCTGAACATAAGCTACCTGAACACACATGTCTGCCAGCATTTTACAAGCCTTGGTCTCTGGCTGACTTTCCAAGAAGGCTGTGTCATGCCTACACATTTTTTCTGTCCCAGAACATGTGAAATGGCATTAGACACCTATATCAAAGCAATTGAACCCCATTGTTCAGTACAGACCTTCCCAAAGAAGAAACATTACTTCAGTCTGGTAAGATCTATTCCAAATTCAGCACCTGGGTCAGGACAGATGAAGAGGAACCTCAGAGCCTTAGGTATTTTTATATACAATTTAATACCACTGTTGTCTCAAAGGACAGATTCCCTAAAGACCATATTGAGCTTATAGTTTTAAGACTTGTGTATTCTATAAATTCACTGTACACTTGAGTTTACATATTAGTCACTGCTATTTCACAACAGTATATTGTTATAATAATAGCATTTCATATGGCTTCACAGTTAGGGAAGATGGAATAATCATTTGGGAAGCCACAGGGGGCCAGTGAAACCAAGTAAATGTTTTGCTATTCAAATTGTGGTGTGAAGGCAAAACTTTTCATCAAAAGTACTGGTATAGATTTTTCAAAATCTCTTTAAATACCTTTCCTACAAATTCTGTCATAACACATACTAATGTTTTTTCCTGACTGCCAATCATGAAATTAATCACTGAATTACCTAATTATTTCTAAGATCTTTACAATTCTTAGAACATTCTTTCTACACAATTTCCCTTTTCATTTTATAATTGATTTCAAGAAAATAATTTAAAATATGCATTTCCTAAGAAAACAACTATGATAAGAATAACAAATGATTGCTATCTACTGGCAGAAAAACACAATAAGTTACAATAATTTGACTGAATGTTGAAGTGAAGTCTGGTTACAATATTTAGAATTAGGCAGAAGAAAGTGGGGGTAGAAAAGAAGGGAACATTAAATATGTGGAAAGAAAATCAGTTAATTTCTTACTTTACTCTTCAGAAGTAGGGTCAGCAGGTCCTTGAAATTTGAATTAATGTACATTAAACACCAGGTTGCAAAACTGTTATGTTTTTTAGGAGCAAAAAACTCCACTGAACTCTTGTAGAAGAAAAATATGTTAAATTGTATTTCAAAACCTCTTTTTTTTTTTTTT
>VXBB01019078.1:343626-384362 GCA_013399915.1 Illadopsis cleaveri
TTTTTTAGACCAGGGAGACCCTGGTGCTAGTACTTCTGGTGCAATTGATTTACTTGCACAGAAATCATTCATCTATCAGTATGGCAAACATAAATGTCAAAGCAAGTATAATATATGTGTACCAATAAAGTCATCTGTTATGCCTTCTTTTCCTTTTTTTTTTTCAACTCAGCAAATAGAAAAGGCTTTATTAACCTTCAGTAGAATTAAACAAGGTTTTTCAAAACAGAGGATCACTGGGCAACTTCCATGCAAGCATTCTTCAGAAGGGACAATGAGCCCAAGCTGCAGACCAGCAACCAGAAACTGCCAATGCCAGCCTGTCCTCACCAATATCATTTAAACTTCCTTGCCTCAGTTTCTTATTGTGGGATTACAAAATAACAGTATCATAACATTGATGATCTACAAGGCCAACTTTTGGCTGATGCTGTCAGTAAATTTAGCTATAAAGTAGTTCAAGAGAAATCATGTGTGAAGAAACACACATAGCCACAAGTGTCTTGGGAGAGCAGACGACTCACAAAGAAGCAAAAGACACACACTTCCTCTGTGTTTTCTAGCAGTTCTCAAATCACTTTATTCAACTTATTCAACCATCTCCAATTCATTTTCCCTTTTAGGTAGTCTGACTAGATTAAAATAAATAAACGATCAAAAAAAAAAAAACACCCTGGAAAAAAAATGCCACAACCACATAAAGACACCTCTCCTCAAGAAAAAAATAAAAAGGAGAAAAAATCAGGTAAAAAAGAGCACACTCCAAACCATATAGCTCTGTGGGATGAGTTCACAGATGAAGTTAGAAAGCAATAAAGAAATCTACTCTCATCATCTACATCACAGGAATATGGGTGCAGCCAGGGCTCATCAATCATGCTCCACATCATTAGATGTTCTAGGAACAGGCACATGCTGAAAGGTGGGAAACTTGGAAAAGAAAATCAAAGCCATCTGACCACTCCTGAGAGCAATGTGACTCAGAAGGGTCTGAGAGCAATGTCAAGTTCAGGTTGTTCAGGAGAGAGCCCAGGCAGCCCGGTGGCTCACAGGTTGCACTCAAGCACTGCCCTTGCTGGGCTGTGAGGTGACACCACAGAACTCCTGCAAGCCCCAGGCAGCTCCACCTGAGGAGGGATGCAGGGCTTCATCCTGTGCTCAGTTTTGGGTCTTGTTATCAACTAAAAACAAAATACAACAAGAGGTGGACCATAAGATGAGGCACTCAGTGGGAATGCAATGCTAGTGATATTTTAGAAGTGACCTAGAGCTGAGAATTTCAGGGGGAAGAATAATTGAGGAAAGATTATCTGTGGTTTGAATGAGGATCCTTTACCAACATTTGCTCTGACATTTAAAAGTGAAAAAATAACAAAAAATAGAAGTTATACACTTGCTGTCTAGCAAAGAAAAGTACCCCAACCCAGAAAAATATTTTAATACCAAAGTTTTACTAAGTTTCTGTGAGTTAGACAACCTTGTATTTTTGGTCCAAAGTGCTTAATATTAAACAGTGTGATAATCATAGTTCAATATATTCTTGGATCAGTGGTGCTTGTGGAATTCTTAGTTGGTGGGGATCTCAAATTTGGTAGTAGACATACCTTTGTGTCTAATGCAACAGACAGCAAAGAGAACAGATTTATACAAAACAGGTTCAGCACAGGCTGGAATAGTTTTATACTGATTTTCCCCCTCCTCTGCCTCCCCCCAAAAAACAAACAACAAAGCCCTCCATGTTATTTTGCAGAAGATGTTGCAACAGTCTTCTACACATCCCACCCTTGGTTCCTAGCCCAAGAGTCTGCATGCCCAGGGAACCAGGGGACAGAACACTGAAATCTTACTGCAGGCCAAAGGCATCAGAGAATATGAACTATCACAACAATAGGTAACAATAGAAAAATGCAAGTTTAAATACAGCTTCCCCAATTGAAAATAGGTTTTTAGAAATTTTTTACAGAATATGTCAGAATTATATTAGGCTAATCCTGTTCCAACCTAATTTAGTATTCAAATCCCACTTACTTTAGAAGTTTAAGAATCAATGTCCTTTCCAACACTACCAGTTTTTTCTTGTGTGCTGCTTCAGGAAAGCTCTACTGGGTCCCAAAAGCTCATACCAAGAGCAGACTTGTACACAGCCATGTACACAGGAAAATGCAAGGCATAACATAATAAGGTATTATAATTATCCCTTTTTTTCCTCAAAAGATCTATTAAGAATATAGTTTTTGCTCTGGAATACCATACACCCTGTACAACACATCAGGGCTGTCTGGGATCGATACAATATCAGGGAGATTTTTTTTTTTTCCTTTCGTTGTCCCTCACTAAATCTCACAAATTCTAGCAGGAATAGTCTGTGCTGTGGACCTCTTTATCGCTGACAAAGAAAACAGGTCCAAGTCACTGTAAGGTTAATCTTTCTTCACAGCTATCTCTCATCCCTCCAAAGGCTGCATTAAACACCTTCCAAATGACAAAACAAACACATAGAGTGAAAACAACAAAGAAAGAGAGACATGAAAAATAGCAGTTCTTCCTTTAAAGCCAGCCAGAACATGAATTTGAATTTTGCATCTAATGCCTACACATTGTGGCTTACAGAAACATTAAAAATGTATAAACAGAATGGGAAATAGCTTGAAGAACACAGAACACATCTGTTAACCAAATGGAAAGTATCTTAAAAATTGAAGAGGTTGTGGAAATTATTTGGTTTATTCTTCTGCATTGCACACAATCATTATGTGTTCTTTCCTTCTAATTGAGTCCTCTAAGCTATAAGAGATTAATAAACACAAGTGCCCAGCCATAATGTCTGTTTATATCAGTCTTTGATCAAGCCTAACTGCAACAAATTGGGAAGAGTCTTTAAGTAATTATCAGCATTATTACAAAAGACCAGCAAAATACTTGCATAACATATTTCTCTCAGACCAAAGCTACCAGTAGTAGTGAGGGAGGCCAATCTTAAAATGCTTTTGAAGACCTCAAAGTATACAAGAGCATGAACTGACCAAGTAAAAGAGCATGAACTGACCTGCATAAAAGTGTAAACAACACACTAAGACTCACACTAAAATAAACCATTTCTGAAGATAAAGGTGTTCTTCATATAGTATTTTCCAACTATTGTGAGGAGCAGACAAGGATAGACATGAGGCCAGCAAGAAAGTAAGACTGACTGAGTATAACCATAAAGGGAATATTGGAAGGGAATGTCATCACTGTAACTGGGCTGTTTGTAATTCGTATTAATGATTTGCATAATGCTACTTTCCTGCCTTCCCAGGACAAAACCCAAACAAATAAAAAATCAAAACCAAAACCCCCAGAACCTAACATACACTGAAAACCACATTTCACTGTTTGCATAGGCTCCATTTTGAGGTTGTCAATACATTGAAAGAATCTACAAGATAATTAATGAGACACAGCAAACCAATAAAAAAGGTGTATTTTTCTCCTGTGTCTTGTTCTACTTCATTAGCCAGCAGGAGAAAAGTCTTGGAGCATGCAACTCAGCAATTTGTCTGTTGTCTCAGAAACATACCAAAAATATTTGATACGCTGGAGGGAGAAAAAAATCTCCTTGACTTCCTTATTATTAATCCACGTCTCAGAAGTCATGCAGTTTTCATGCATCTGTACCTGAATAGCCAACAAAAGTGAGAAAACTAGATGTCTATGTTATTTGGTAATACAATCCAGTCTTGCCATTATTTAAAAAACAGATTTTTTTTTAATCTAGAACCAGTACCGTGAATTGAAGAAAAGATAGCCAGTCTTTTTCTAGCACATCACCATTACACAACTACTTCATAAAAGAGCAGAGAGTTAATTTCACTACCACCAGAAAGGCTCTCTTCTAGAGAGATCTATTTTTACTTCTTCAGTACCATTAAAATACATACACAGCTAAACCTTACTCAGAGCTAAAGGCAATTTTTAAATTACCAGTTATGATGTTAATTCTTTGCTAACAAGATTTGTGATTTATATAGCATGCACAGTTTAATATAACTATAATTTGCTCTCCTGCTGCTAATTGATAAAAAAGCACTACATACTTTTTTTAAACTTTGAAGACAAATTAAGCATCATTTTCTAATGTGCTATTGTCCATTATTGTAGACAAACTACTTGAAATAATAAAGATGATGATCTAAAACCAGTTCTAGGATTACCTTTAACTTCCACACCATGAATACCTCTATTACATACCATCAAGTAATTAATATAATCTCTTTCTTTGCAGTGTGAGTAACAGTAGAGGAAAACGGAAGGGCAATAAAATGTAAAAACCAGAATAATGTCATTTGAACACAATTTCCAACTTTGTTATGTGCAATTTTCAAAAAAAATTATATTGGTGCATGGGCATATATAATAACTATAAAACAAGCCTTATTTAAAACAAACGAACCCACTAACATTTCCTTTTAGTTAGTTTATAGAGCTTTCCAATTCCCTTAAAGCTTTTTATTTTAGCTAGCAGAAATTCTGGTAAAGGTAGCCAATATTTGTTCCCTGACATTTCTGCTGAGAAGAAAAACAAGGATTTGCTCATCTTGCTCTCTGAATCCACAGTACATGTGGAAGAAATAATCAATAGACCTTGGTTGCTACTGCAGAATATTTCTGCAAATAATCACTGCAGTTGTAATCCTTGGGCCAACAGATGGGGGATCATCTTTGACTCTTCCCTCTCAAGAATGAAATCTGAGGTGTCCCAAAGCTATCTACTTCCTATGTAACATTTCCAAAGCACATTTCTGTGTTGTCTACACATCACTGCAAACTAATTTGGGTCCCTCCTATTTCAGTTTTGATGATTTTTCCCTCACACAGCTGCTAAAAATTTGTTGCTTTCAAATGCTCCCAAAAAGCTGTTGCCAGAATTGATTTTCTAAGTTTCCTCGAAGTTTTTAATTCTTTGAGGTCAAACACCAAAAACCACCACCCTTCAACCACCCCAACCCATGCCTCACCCCCAATAATTAAGATGAGCCAGATCTTTGCAGTTTTCAATCATAGTAAGATCATTTTGGCCATGCTGGGCCTCCCCTTTGGCTCTTCTGCTTTTAGTCAGAATTTCAGAGATTATCTCTATTCACAAAATTTTAACAAAAAAGCACCCACACCTGCAGTTTTCAAGGCTGCACTCAATGGCATTTGTACAAACCAAAGCCTGCCTATGCCATGCTTTGGGATGTGAGAGGGTGTGACTCATTTGACAATATAAGCAAGCTACACACCAAACTTGAAAATAACGTCTTCAATATTAAATGCTTGCACAGGACTAAATGATTAAGTCCAGGGAATATTCTTTAGTAGACATAAAAGATTTTTTTCTCTATCAAGCAGAACAAAACTAAACAAACCACCAAAAACCAACCAAAAAAACCCCAGAGTAAATATATTAGAGAGTTCCTCCTCTTTTAAATATTTGTAAACCTCTGAAGAGAATTTTTCTAAGAAATTCATATTGTGACTTCATAGTGTACATCCATTTTTTATTGGAATTATGTATATAAAGTTTGCTGTTAAGCTCTCTGGAACAAGCACTGTGCTCCTTGCTCTTTATTTCAAGACCAAGATGTTCTTGTCCTTAATTAGCTGCTTAAGGTTGTAAGGTTTTTACCATCACCTCAGTTCAGATGGATAAAGCCTTAGCATAATGAGATTACTAGAAAGCTCCACTTTACAATCCAGAGCATTACAAAAATATATTTAAAATATAGTTCTTCTTTTTCTTATAGTGGGACAAATGCAGAATTATGAATGACGTACATGCTTCCAGCTATGTGCAAATTTTGCAGCTACATAAATAAGGCTTTTTAACTAAGACATCTTTACGAAACACAGATATTTATTTAAATAGCTTAGGTTAAAGCAACTATCTTCAGTGAGAGGACAATTTCAGTTTGTATCCAACACACTATTGAAGATATTATTTAAAATGAGAGAGGTATCTATCTAGAAGGGCAGAAAATCTTGATACCCAGATCACTCACAGAATTCTGAAGAGACTTTTTCACAAACAGGTTCAGGCCAAGGAAGACGCCTAGGGTTAGTCACAAGTGTAATTCTAACACAGAAGGTCATGTATGTGCCCTAGGGAACCACAGAGTTTAGACAAACTTGAATTAATGGAAACTGCTCTCTTAAGATCAAAAAGATCTTCAACAAAATTGAATTTACTTGATTAAAACAAATTTGATCTATTTCCAGAAGGGGGAAAAAAGCTCATCTCTGATCAATTCAGATTGTTTGAGGATACTGCCAACATGAAAATCACAGCGTAATTCAACCAATTCTTTTTTAACAGAAAAAAGAAGAAACATCTCTGAGGTGAGCTCTAAGGTGAGAGCTTAATTAAGACAGGAAATAATTTTTTAGAAATAACTAACTTTTAAATTTCAAAACAAGCCAAAGGTTACAAAGTAAACTTTTAGTAAAAACAACATCTCTTCTGTTCCCATTTTTGCCCAGGACCACAAGCAGAGGAGGATCCACAAAGACTAAGCCCTCCCAGTGGGACACATCGGGGATCAGGCAGCTGAGTAACGTTGACAGTAAGGAGACATCTGAACAGCTTTTCATTCTGGTGAATTCCCTGGGAAACCTTGGACCTTTCTGGAGATCAGCACACACACACCATGTTCCAGCACTTCTGTGGAATTAGGATCAGTATTTTCAAGTGGGGTATCAGTATTATAGATAACCAGGAAGAGCAGAAGATTTGACTTTTAAAATACTCTGTGGTCATAAACACGTGAGCACTGCAAATTTTATCAAATGCAAAAGAAAGCAGATCATTTAAGAGAAGGTGCTCAGGCTAACAGCAGTTCAACAGTGATAAGCTTCAACCATATCATACAGCAAAGAACAAGAAATTATTGCAGAATCTGTCCATTAACATATCCTAAAGGGGTGGGAATGTATCTCCAAGATCCCAAAGTCAGTGATAGAGGACGCTGGGGATTGCTGCTGCTCTATTGGAACAGAGCTATAGGCTACATGGAGAGTAGGTCTAACCAAACAAGGTATTTATATTCTTTTTTAAAATCCAAGATGTTGAGACTGTTATGTGCAGGGAAGAAAGTGCTGAAGTACAGGTGAGGAGGGAAAATCACGTGCAGCTGCAATAATGAAAATGAGCATGAACAAAGATGGCCATCACTACCACCAATTTTGCAGTTCAATCAAGTTTTTCATTCACAAGTTTCCAAGGATTATACAAGTGTTCATCAATGAGGTAACCAGTCTCTGTCCAATTCATTTTCAGGTGAATTAACTAATTAAAAAAAAAAAGCCAAACCCAACAGGGATGATAATAGTTTCTCAAGGTTGTTGTTCCATGATTATACTACTGTGATTTTATGGCATATTCATATATGAGGAAACATCTAGACAGCTCTTCATTTCAAAAGTGCTTGAGGAGATGGGGAAATGCAAAAACAGGCAAAAAGTTCACGTTAGACTCCTTGGCTCCGCCCTCATTTATTCTCCTGCAGTGAACTTGGTGACAGAAAGGAATTAGCTCCTTCAGATACCTGATATCAGAAGCTAAAAATACTGCATCTCCCTCCTCCACAAACACACAAAGAACAAACAGTGATCATGACAATGGACCAGAGACCTGTCCCTGAGCAGACCAATATGAAAGGAATTTAGTTAGAAACTGGAAACTCTTCTGATCACAATGAAAAATTGCAGTGAAGTTTGACAGAGAGAACTCAAATAAAAGCAGCCACATTATCATCTGTAATGGGCAATGGCTGCCACAGGCAACAAATAGCATTTGGATTTTTCAGCACAAACCAGAAGCACTTATATAGAATTCTAGAAGCATTTTCAATCCACAATTTCTGTCATATACCAAGAAAGCGTAATAATGCATTTGGAGAAAAAGCAGACTGGTCGGTTGCCAAGCTCTGTGAAATGGCCAAGGCATGCTATTATGCTATGGTATTATCTTATAAGGATAAACTAACATGCAATAGATTAATAAGGGGAAATACAAATACAGGAAACAAGTAAGAATACTCAGGAACTCTATTATAAGGATGTACAGATACGTGCAAAACTAGTGAGCAGTACCACACCCAAACAGAGATGACCTGTGGTACAGGCTTGGAGTCCACTCACAGTACCTCAGAAGGTAAGAAAACAAGAAAAAGGCAAATGCTAAAGTACAAAACACGGATGAACTTAATACAAAGAAGTGTGAAAATCAGGAAGAGCAATACCCAAGACAGTAATGCAATGGTTAGTATAAGGAGTCATTTGCACTAACTGTGGTACAGAGAATAATTGTATCACAGCTTCCAGACAAGCAAATATTGCACAATGTATTGAGGCAGGCAGCAACAGAGATCAGTGGCTTGGGAGACAACATTTTGCTTGAGTAACATTCATGCAGTGCCCTGTTTGCAGAGCAGAGATGACACTAGGTATAGAGAAAGAGACACAAGCGCTCAAGTTCAAACAATTAAATGCACTACATCACGCAAATTTCCTCAGAATTATGCAAGAAAATAATGTAAAGCTACTGTGACACAAACTGAATTAAATGGTCATAAAACTGAAGGAAGTACACAGATTATAATTATAAACAAGAACACCAAAGAACAAACTCAGAGTGAAGTTTCAGAAGGCAGAGAAAACACAATCAGTGCCTTCACTTAAAACAAGTGGATGGCTGCTCCTGGCAATGCTAAAACAAGCAAAGTGTTCTTATGAGAGATGAGGCTGATGCAAAATAAAGATGCAGCCTGAATACGTCTCTTCTACCTTGATGTAGCCATTAGAGGTAGCATGAAGCTTATTACCAATCATCCCACCTTGAAGTAGTACGTGAATGAAAAGAAAATCACGTAACATGAGGCCAGTGAGATGGTGCTTGAAGGATCATTCCCATAAAAGGGACAGTCAGTACCTTGTGTGTGAAGGTCAGTATCATCAGAGGAAAAATACACACCTGATTGAAAAGAAATGCCTTAAAGTAGTGTATGCATGTGAAAAGTTTGGTTCAAGGACAGGAAACCACTCTAGCGAAAAGACCATAAATCACCAGAGAGCTGGTTAAAAAAAAAAAAAAAAAAAAAAAAATCAAAAAAAAAAAAAAAAAGTAATGTCAAGAAAAAAAGACTGAGGTATACATAACTGACTTGCCATCCAGTACAACTGAGTCTACTCAGTCTTACATCCAGCACCTTCCTAGGATGAGGCACTTTCCCAATAATACAAGTTCCCAAGAACAGAAAGACCTTCCTTCCCTGCATACCTGAGCTATGAGGTAGTGGCACAAGGCACAATTAGATATGGTGGTAGCTGAATCTCTGTGAGAAATTATCACTGAGACAAGAAATTCTCTAAACATTAATTCACATGTCTTTTGTAAGACGAACAATGGATGCCTCACAGACCTCAGTCACAACAAAAAATACCTGAGCCCAGTGAACAAATATAACTCACACAATGGTGTCCAGTCTAAGCACAAGGAAAGATATTAACACAAGGTAGAAAAAGAACTCCAGATTGTTGGCTAAATGGTCAAACATTGTAAAATTACCCCAACACTGAAAAGCAGCAAAACCAGAAGTCAAAAATTAGGAGAAAAATACATATATATTACTTTGCTTTGTTTAAAGGCATGGAGGTGTCCAAGAAATGACTGGATGTGACACTGAGTACCATGATCCCACTGACATGGTGATCAGCTAAAGGCTGGATTCAATGACCTTGAAGGTCTTTTCCAACCTTAATGATTCTATCATTCCATGGTTATGTTGAAAATCAGCCTTAACTTCAGCTGATTCTTAGGCCAAACTTCAGCACATTTGAAGACAGTCAGTCATTCAAGGCAAATTGCACAACAAATTCATTTAGCAGATGCTAACTTATTCATAAACACATTGCAGAGGGCTGTGATATATTTCACAAAAAAAGCTATGTAAATTTATTCA
Source organism: Illadopsis cleaveri (assembly GCA_013399915.1). NCBI lineage: Eukaryota > Metazoa > Chordata > Aves > Passeriformes > Timaliidae > Illadopsis > Illadopsis cleaveri. Next base: position 353,607 of record VXBB01019078.1, read on the forward strand.
TAACAAATCAAGTCATAACTGAGAATGCTGAAGAGGATGTAATATGCTTTTGAGACTTGATCAGATGACCACAAAAGAAAATGGCAAATTTTTCTAAAATCCTATTCTATCAAGAAATTTTTTTTCTCTCTAAGAAAAGATTCAGACTTGTTTAAGAAAAAAAAAATTGAGGTCACTAGCAGTTCCCTACATAAATTAAACTGTGAAAGATTAACACCTTCAAAATTGAACAGGCTTTCTGCCATTAGATCACCATTTCTTTCACCTTTCCTTGACTTGTGTTTATTATATAAATACACAGACAAATTATAAAGGTGTAATTAAAATAAAATGAATAGCACATTTTTTTCAGCTTTGCCTCTTCAGATGAATCAGAAGGGTAGGACAGGTTCCCAAGAGAGGGTGTCCCAGGAGGACAGCATGACTGCATCCATGGAACAGCAGAGCAGTGATCCATCTCCAGCCAGGGTTCAACGGGAACAAGGGAACAGGAACACGCCTTGTCAATCAGCGTGTCACCACTGTGGCTGTGCCACCACAACTGGCTCTGCAGCAGGGCCCCACAGGCACAGTCCCATCCTCTGCTGCTGGCAGGAGCTGGTGGCCACAGCTCACTGCTGCTACCCCCCTCTCCCCTGAACTACACAGAGGATGCTTTACCTGCCTGAGGTCCCATTTCAGTCCCTGCTGACTCACGTGTCTTTTCCTTCAGCAGCTACAGTTTATTACTCATCAGTCAGCACAGTTCTGTTCACATCTCTGACTAATTATTAAAGAACACTAATACAGAAGATTTACATGAAAATGGACTTCACTGCCTTGGATAAAGCCAGTATTAATCATGTAAAAATCTCCTCTGTGCATTTGCAAATGTTGTGGGGAAACCAGGAAGTCTGGCTGTGTCCCAAGAATGTGCTCATAGCACTAGAGCTACAGAGTGTAAAATATCACTTTTTAAGTAGTAGATTAAATAAATACTGCATCCCACAAGTGGAGAAATTTAGAGTCTTTTTTCAAAGCCCTTTTATAATATTAAAATATCATTTTTTATGCAAGAAACCTTGAGTCTGGGAAGGACAGGTAAAGAAAAAGATTCCCCTTGCCACACTTCCCAAACAAACCCAAACAAACTAGTTTAGACAGAAGCATGAGTTTAACAAGGGTAGATTCCAAGACGTCTTCCAGCTCCTGCAAGTGGAACAATAGCAAGAGATGACTAGGTCTAGGTTTAACATAGCAGAACTTGCAATTATTGTGTTTCCTATCCCTCCAACATTATTGCAGGGTTGGAGGATCCACCTTCCTTTGAAGCAATTTGATTCTTATCCACTCAAAATTGTTTCTGCAATGCCAGAAGAAAAAAAAAGTCCAATTTCAGAAGCAATGTGGAATAAGCAAGACATGGTCCTCTGTTTGAAAAGGTTAAATAGCTTTATTAAACTCTTTGGCTGCTAATTATTCCCTTGGTTGGCAATATTTTTGGTTAAGTAACTGGAAGAGTTGTTCTCCTTTGGAGCCAGGGAGAAAAGAATAATTCTTTGAAGACATCTCAATCTGGAGGAAACAGAGACAAAACACTAACTTTGTCCTTGAACTCATCGGTAAGGATTGAGCATAAGGGGCCACTTGAGGGAGAATAATCCTAATTTCAGCTACCTGAAGGCTTGGAGTCAGACTTGTAAAACATTAAATTCCTTCTGCATAGCAAGGCACACGTCCATTCTGACCTCTGACCCAGTCTGACCTCTATCACGTGCAACTGTGTCTCATCCAAATAACATCCATTAAGCCGAAAGTTATGTGCTTCAATTTAGGAGTGAAATACTTAGCCTACTTTAACTACAGAAAAAGCCAAAGCAGCAGTGTTACACAAAGCCTTTGCAATGGCCAGGAGCTAATGAGCAGAAGGAAGTCCAGACAGTTCCAAAGCCAAACCACACCTCTGCAGCAGAAAGATAAAACACTCCCAGAGCTCCAGCCAGGCTAAGCCAGAAGAAAAACCTGAATGATCACAAGTCTGAAAGCAAATCACTGCCAAGGGAGACAAGGGAATTCTCTGAATCAGCTTCCTGGAGGTTTCACTGACCTGACCTACTTCATATCCAGATGTCAGCTACGACCTGGTTTTGATGCTCCCAAGGAACCCTGATTTCACCAAAGTCAAAATACATGAGAAGAACAGGCAGAGTGCAGAAGAGGAATTCATTCCTGGCAGGCAATTAGCAGAAACCCTCATGTATGAAAATATAATATAATCATCACGTTAATACAGAGTTCTACATAACAAAAGCTAGTTTCTTTCAGGGTTCGCTGGAGGAAAGAAACAGGCCAAGAAACCTTTAATTGCACACCTCCAGTACGTACAGATTAAAGAACATCTGACAAAAATGGAGTAAAATAGTTATTTTGAGAGAAGGAGACAATTTCTCCTTAAACACAATGATGCAAGGCCACTGTCTCCCTAGGGCACTGCTCCATCCCTGGAGCACAGTGAAACGAGTCATTAGTGACATGTGACACAACAGGTCTGTTGACAATATCACTGGACTTGTTAGCACCATTTGTTCCTGTTCAGCAGATCCTGCAACACCAGTCAGTGGAGGTGATCAGTCACATGTGGATAGTTCTGTTCAGAGCTGGCTGCACTCTTAGTTGGTGAAAGTGAATCCATTCTCTCACTTTGCTGGGTTTATGCACACAACTCGGTTCTCCCCACACTGATTTCACGGCTTCAAGGCCAGAAATACTTCTTTTATGACTTTTATTTACTTTACATGGATTCATAAGCATTCTCATAAAGTGCATCTGATATTAACACATAAACATATTATCTAGCAAACTGCGAGCAACCCAGGTGAAAGGTGGCAGCTCTGAAAAGTATCACATCCATATGACACAACTTTCCCAAAACCATGGCTCATTTAGTTTTTCCATCTCTGCTTCCCTACTTTTCTTCTGCCACTAAATTGCCTGACTCCAACTCCCTCTCAAATCCTCCAGCTCTTTCTCCTTCTGTCCCAGATTCAACCAGAAAGCCACCTGTCTAACTCATGTAGTGGCTCACAGCCTTTTACTGCCTTTCATGTTTGTGCTGCACCAGTTATCACTTGATCTCTGTGAGGATGAACAGTGCCAAAAGCACCACTGTGAAACAACTAAAATGAGAAAATGGGACACCAGAAAAAAAGAAAAAAAAAAAAGAAGAAAAGGATGATATAATAGCCCCTGTTTATATGCAAAACAAGGCAGCTAAACTCAGCACTGTGACGTAAAATAGTACTGACATCTGCATTTTCAAAACGTGTGGTCTAATCTCCACTGGAATCCCTAGTGCTTAATCTGCCAGTCACCACACATGGATTTAGTATTTACTGCCAGCTATTAACGTGCAACTGTTTCAAGCATAAAAATCCTGAGGATTGGACAATAAACGTAAGAAAACATGGTTTTTATCAACTCTTCACAAAGATGTCCCACCTTGTTTTAACTAATAAAAAAACAATCCTACTGACTAAAAATGCAACACTATGCTATATATTTTGCCAGTATGACCATAGAAATATGTCTAAACCAGAGCAAAATGTGAGACTAAATTCTCATTAAGAACAAAACAAATCACACAGTGCTAGATTAGAACTAAATCTCCTTTACTGTAAGTGGCAGAGGACTGTGGCAGGGAAATTTCTGGGGAGGTTTTTCACCTGTGGAACACACCGCCTTCTGTAGTGCAGAAGAGCCTTGAATTTTTACCCCCAGGGTCCTTTTGATTAACCTGGATGTAGACCATGAGTTATAAGAAAAGAGTGCACTCCTTAGCCATGTTATGCAGGTTTCCATTCAAAAAGCAAAGCTTTTTCTTTCCTTCCTACTGTTCTTTTCCTTTTGGAAAGTGGAAGAATAAGTAAAATAGATGGCTGTACAACAGAAAAAAACAGGGAAAGATTATCTCTTTTAGGAAGGGCAGGAAACAGCTAATCTGAAACAAATGTAAATAATTACCTCCAGTCTCTAACTGCACAGAGTTCAAAGGGTTTCTTTGTGTCACTGTTACAAGTGTCATACAAATATTGGGCCAGAGGCCCCTTTCCTCAACTGCTCTAATGAAGAACCAGCTGTACTGAGAATGTGTTGCCCACTGGAGCTCACTTGCCAGAAGACAAGATGAAGAGATGAACACTTTGGTAAAAATACTGGCATCCCGTGATTGACAGTGAGAGAAATAAACTCCCAGCTCTCTCACTAGATTTGCATCTCCTGATTTCTAGGGTGATTTTCCTTCATATTGTCCTAACCTATCCACAGCATATTTTGAATATGCTATATAGCCTACACTAAACTGGCATTTCAGGACAAGGGGTTTGGAACTTCCACAGAGTAACTATAAAAGTAGCTGTCATTTATGGCTACCTCACTCATTAGACACTTTCCCGTTGATTCCTATTGGTCATCAAATTTCTTCTCCCTTCATTAGCATTTTCAAGGCAGAGATCACAAGGAATTACATGCTAGAATATGGCAATTCCTTCACTGACTAAGGGAGTCTCACATATTTTATTCTACTAAATCCAAATGTTTTCTCTCCCGTCTCATTTCAATAGGTGCAACCAGACAACAAGCATTTTTCAGCCAATTCTTGGCAGAGCGCCTTTAAACACTACAAAGTCATTCTGCTTGCCAACTCATTTACCAAATACTCTCTTTTGAATTGGAATGACCCTCACTGCAGTAAATTTAAAAATGTAAATGTAGTCGGCAGGCTGCCTGTATTTGCCCAACTAAGAGCTATACGTTTATGAACACTTCTGTTCAAGTAAGCTGAGGGTGCAAGACTGGGTGTTTATTTTATTTTTATTGGTGATCGTGTTTCTGTCTGATGGAAGGCTGGAAGTTTAAATAAAAAACCTCCTTGAAGTGAAGGTCAGTACAATCAGATATTGAGAACTCAAGGTTTAATTTACCATATGAAGGTTACTAAAGGAAACCATCGGAAACTACTTTGCACACTGTGATTAATGCAGCAAAGCCAATTGCATACCAATTGCAGCAACAGATTTTTGTATAGGGGGGCTGAAACATTTAAAATGTCAACACAGAATCAGTTTAATTCTCCAGCATCCAAACAGATGTAAAGAGCAACCCTGAGTAAGTCTGCTTGCTAATTGTGAAGTAACACACCTCAGCACTGATTCCAGGCAAACAGATCTTTATTATACCTTGAGAAAAAAAGTGGGAGTGGTGGTACTGACCGAGGAAATATTTTTCTTGTGCTAGTATCTAAAAGTAAATGCACTTTTAAAAAAATATGAAATACAAATCAAATCACCCTGCAATAACTACAAGCACAAACTCAGCAAACACCGTCCTCAAAGGTTTCGTTCAAACACACTACGCTTTCAAATCAAATTTAGAAGTTAATTGTTTAATTCTGCTCTGAAAATATTCCAAAATCATTATCAACTGTATGCAAGCCAGATGTTCACAAACTCAAGCTAGTGCTGTACACAAACAGTGGACTTTTGCCTGGAATAGCAAAGATAAATAACAACACTGTTCTTCAAGATGTCCCAGGACTTAGTTACAAATTAAATAATACATCACCTTCTCCAAGGAGAAATCACGTAGCTAGAACCCCATGAAATGTTTGATCTAGCTACAGACTAACTGCAGACAGACATCTCTACAGTGTTATTGTTATTGACAAAACTTCCACAACAGGGACACAACCTAATAAAACAAAAGGATCAATTATTTCTGCACTACATTCCTTACCATCTCAGTTCTCCAAGCCCTTTAAGTAATTTCCTTAGGAGTAATTCAAAGCAATGGCAAAGAGTCCTTGGAGAAGTGTGTTTGACTTTACCAGACTTCTGAAAACTTCTGTGAGCAAAGATGTGGCATTTCTCAGACACATTCTGTGGTCTGTACAGGACAGACAGGTCTGCACAGCTTCACTCCTCAGCAATACTTCTATGAAAACACTTTTCTTCTGATGGCATGGGATCATTTCAGCATCCCAGGAGAGCAGCATCCCCTTCTTCCCCAGATGCTCCCACACTTACATCCCCAGAATCTGGCTCCAGCAGGAGCACAGCCCAGCACAGCCCATGCACCAAGGGGCACAAGCAGTCAGTCACAAACTCAGCTGTTTCAGGCAGCCTCTGTGCCTGCAGCTCTGTGTGGATATGTAACTTCACTGAGGGCTCCTTCAAAAGCAAAGCACTGATAAAATAAAAAATACCCACAGTATGTCATTAAATACTTGTCAGCACAAGGTATCTGATCCCTTTTATATAAAATTCTGACATTTTGCCACTGCACATGATGGTAACTCCAAACACCTTGTTAGAAATATGAAAATATCTGAAAAAAAATTCCTAAATCTTTATTTCACAGTTCCCAATTCAGGACACAGTTCTCTTAAGCACCACCTTTTATCAGTGCACTAACTTTATGCCTTTTTTAAGCCAATGAAATATAAAAGCTGTCTAGACATCATGTCTTTACTGGCTCTCTTAGATGTCAGTACAGTAGACAAAACTTTCTGATTTATTTGCATTTGATGTGAAATTAATCTGAATTTGGTCAACACAGCAATGAACACAGAGCAGACCACCTCCCTCATCTCAACTGATCACCAAAAAATCCACCCGGCACATGCAGCAAAACAACAACACAATTGGAAAGCCTGGAAACAGGAAGTAAGTTGAACAACAATGGACAGACACCCTTCTGGAAGGTATGAAACTGCAGCAGCAAGTTCTGGTCTTTGTAAACCTTGGAGGGAGAATTCCACACCAACAAATCCAAATCTTGGTCAATCCTATCGTTAACTGAGTCATCAGGTTTTTTTTTCCTTAACCTGTAAGACAAAGCAGGTATCTAGTGATCAAAGTATGGATGTAATTTGACACTCCTCAAATTACAAGCTTAGATCCTATCAGCATGCCAGTAAATATACTCAACTTCTTGAAATTTACTTCATAAAATATTGCAATAGAACCAAGACAATAAGGAAGTATCTTTGCCAAATTTTACCCAACTAAACTGCCATTCTACTTACATGGGTACATAAATGAAATATTGATCATTTTCCCAAAAATGTGCAAGATTTATAATGATTGTGCCATTTAAAGAGACTAAGAAATGCTGTCTTACTTCTCACCGTGAACATAAAGAAAGAGTAATTACAGAACTACTGGATGGAAAACAATTACCGTATTTTAGTTAAAGAAGCTGAGACTAAGTAGTGTAATGTACTCATCTGTTGTCTGTCATAATGAAGGCAGTAATTTGTTCCAATACCATTTAAGTATCTTAAATCATTTGGTGCATGACAAACTTCACAACAGCACTGTAAACATTTAAAAAGCTGTAATTTTGTTGGAAATATGAGTTCAGGATCAGGATGGCAAAAACAGGGTGTGATTAAAGTAAGACACTTCACTTTCTAAAGTTCCAGAAGGGGTTCAGGGGCAGCAGAGGGGGTGATGTTTCCTTGGAAACTAGTCTACATGTATAGTTGCACTGTTTAATATGGATTAGATGGCACAGTTACTACAAAGCAAATATAATTATTATTCTTTAAACCGAACAAATCTAGAAAACAAACATTTACAATCTCTAAGAAACATAAAAGGATGCTCAATAGGACAGCTCAAACAGCAAGAGTGCACAACCAGAGCAAATGAGAACAGTTTCCAGTATCCAGGCTGTGAAAGTAATAATGAGAATAATTTCCATGTGTGTCCTCCATGCGATGAATGACTGCCACAAGCACAGTTCAGTCTTTTATTTGCTTGGTCTCCCTACAGTCATAATTAGTAGGACATGTTTCAGTTGGCATAGGTCTTGGAAACAGGCTGCCTTTCAGGAGAACAAACTCATTTAAAGACATTTTTGTTAACAAGTACGTCTTTTATAAGGGCCACACACAAGATATTTACCAAGAAGAAAACCTAAGGGGGGAAAAAAAGAGTTTATAAAATATTGGCCAATCATCACACTTTAAGTGAGTACATTTTAGCCCCCAGAAACATCTGCTCCTGACCTGGAATACAATTCTGAATGGCCTTGATTTTAGGATCACCAGAGGCCTCTAATGTCAGCAGAAGAACTGCGGCAGTCACCTGCCCTGCAGACACATGGTTATGTATTTAAATATGCATTCAAAACACAGCCTCCGCAAAAAACACGAGTGGAAATCAGCTGTAACTAAAGGCTATAGCCAAAGGCAAAAAAATCTCACAGTTTACAATGAACTCAACCATCAAAAATTTTTTTTAAAGTCTACACAGTTTTCATCATTTCACCTGCACTGTTAAATTAGAGGAACCAACAAAAAAGATATGGAGAAAGAGAATATTTAAATCACTGTGGTTTTTAAGCACTTGAAGCTATTACACTTCTGTGAAATAAAATGATAGAAAGATAAAGCTGTTCAGTTTTTTAGTCAGAGATAGATCAAAGTCAGCCCTGAACTGCAAGTCTATTTAAATCAGTTTTTGATACAATAAATTATATTTTCAGATACAGAATGCAAAAATTCAATAGAAAAATTGATCTACAAAACCAGAGCTGTTACATGAAACATTCCCTTATTATGAGCCACCTAAAGAGCTGTCAGCTCTCCTAACAACTTCATGTTAAAAGACACACACTTATGACAGAACAAAAACACCACCATCACATTAAATCCAAGGCCTGTATGCAATTACTGCCTTACCATTCCCTTTTTTATTAGAAGACATGCAGTTATGTAGTAGAAGGCATTTGATAAGGAAACACCGAATAAGTATTAGTAACTGTTGGTGAGAGTCTGTTCACATGTTGAAGTGAACTTAAATTTCCATGTGAGGTGGGATTTTTTGTTTTCAGTGATCAGCAAGGCACTGTAATTTTGTGCAGTATATTGGCGGTGCCAAATTTAATTACACTGGGAAATTCAAAACGAACCTCCTCTTATGAAAGAAACTCCATGAAAGAACATAAGCTGTTTATCTCATGACTTGGAGAATATTCTCAATAGTCCATGAAAATTTCCTATCACAAGTAAAAAAGAAAAACAAGACCAAACTACCACCTTTATTTAAAAAGCCTCTTGACAGAAAAATAAATTACTAATTAACAATTAGCTAACTATAATCACAGGATTAGACAGACTTTTAAAAATTAGTAGCTTTTAAGCATATTAAATACTAAAATCTAAATGTAGCCAGGTAAATGTCACAGACTTGCATAATACGTGCAATAATACACCATTTAAAGCCACTGTCTGGGAGCAGGGGTACATCAGTGTGAGAACTATTTAAAGCACAATCTGTACAGGGTTATTGTCCAGTTTATTTACTACTGTTCCCGTGATCTATGGCAGTGTGATGACTGTCAGGGTCACAATGGAGTATGACAATGGAGTGTCACACTACTACCAAAAAAAAAAAAATTTACAGTAACTGCACATTTCTCATTTTTAGCAGTGATCTAGCACAAAGTCTTACTAGAGTGTAATTCTTGCAAAATACAGTACTGCTGATGTCAAGATCTATTACAAAAATTTCCAGTGATTTAAGCATAGTTTTAGATGGCATTGAGTAAAGAGCTCTAATCAACTGAACACTCCTCTTAAATACCTGTCATTTGAGAAACAAGATCACAAAGAGGAGGAAACCCCCCAACATTTATCAAGGGTAAATGAGTTTCAGATAGCTTCAATAGTCTGTGCTAGAAAGATACCACAGACGTGGAGATGTCATCTATAAAAACAGAGATGTTATTTATATTTGCTCCTCTAAACTTAATGCTCAGCATTCCAATGCAGAGTTGCCATTTTTCCTCTTGTATGGAGATCAGAAAAAGATGAAGAAATGAACTGGCATTGAACATGGGCCTTTCCTGTCCCTTTGACATGCCCATGCCCACTGGGTAAATCCTCTACCACCAAGGCAACAGCTGACATCTCCACTTGGAACAGCAGCAGCACTTAAATAGCAGGGTTTTGTTCCATAAACAGACCTTCTGCTTATCTCACAGGATAATTAGCAAAATTCAAAAATTTTAAAAAATTAAAGTCACAATGATGGTAAATCTGAGCAAGACATCATTTGCTCACAAGGATATAGTAAATTAGTAGAAAAACCCAGTATTTTGGGCAATAAATGGCAAAGGTCTTCCAGAGGACCATACAAACTCAACTTTCATTTCTGCTTTCTGAGAACAAAGTGGAGAAGGTAAAACAAAGACTACTAGAGAGGTATATAATCCATTACAAAAGTCCACATTTAAGCTTTTATCATTTAAAAATATGTAGATATATAAAGTCAAGTCTATTAAATTGTCCTGTCTTAGGTTTCAGAACTTCTAGAAGTATGCCTTACTATTTTTAACATCTTACCACACACCTCTTAATGTGTACTGGTCTGCAAAAAAGTTGTTCTGCTGACTTAAATGCAACAGTAGTGAAGTTGCGCAAGAAGCATTCTAAATTAAAGCATTATTAAAGATAAAGGTAACTAAACCACTGTAATTTATAGGTGCACACTGAATAGAGAGTAATTTCTACCTGCAAAAACCCAAACAAACCCAACTAATCTGTCAGTCAATAGTAATCAATCAGGTCTGCTCTCTAGGGTTTTTGGTACTGTCAAAAGCATTTAGGAATAACTCCAGTGACAAAGCCAGAGAAAAACCTTCCTACTTGTCTGTCTAGTGAACACATCTCAAGCAGTAGCAACCAAAATCTTCAACAGATGGTTTATTTGCAGTTCAAAAAGCACATCAAAGTACTTGTCAAACAATGGACAGAGGACAGCAAACAGAACACCACTTGGATGACATTCCTTTTACCTTACTGACTCACAATGAAATGCAGAAGCTATTCCGGCTGCTGGGAGCAGGATATGGAGAACCAGAAGAGCATAAATAAAGCCCAAGAGAAATGGAAATCACAGTGTTTGTTTGTTTGCAACTTCGTTTTCTTGAGGTATCTTGTTTCTAGATCATTTTAAAAAATAAACAGATCCTTGTAAAGTTTTACTTTTGTGGATACTTTTTAATGTCATCTCCCCTTTTACCCCCCATTTCATCATCCCATGTCCATTTGTGAAAACACATACAAGCTCATGAGTTATCTCCTTGTCATTAAACCTGCAATTTTCAATGAACAGCCAGGTTTCACCAAAAACATTCACTAAAGTGAGCTACAATTGCAGGGAGCTCCAGATAGGCAGAGAAATCCCTGTTCTTTCAATCTTTGCCTGTAAGCAAGACAGGCTCCTTGCTGGTGCCAGGGAATACAAAATGCTGCCCCTTGTGATGCCTGGAGTACTATTTGAGGTCATGCCTTTGCTTCTGCCTCTTCCTCTCTCCACCATTCTCACTTCAGCAAACCTCCCACTGGAGTCAATTAGAATTTTGCTTGAGTAAGCACTGCAGGGTATGGCCTGTTGGCATTAAATAAGTCATCATTTTTAATTGGCATTTTAAGTTCCATCAGACTACAGACTATACCTCACACTGCCTTAGTAAATGTTTGCACAGGGTAACAATTTGGATCATGTTAATACTCGCAAGCGATCCAAATATACACTGTACAAATACTGAGGTTAGGAGAGTTATTTCAGGACAAAAGATACCGAGATCTATTCTTCTTAAATTAGTATGTATTTTGAAAGTCATAAGACAGCCTAAAGTTATTTATTTTAGGGCATGCACATATTTCTTTTAGATAATTTGGTCGAGTGCCAATAAGTATTGTATATACAGCAGACCTTATAAAAGCTGGCTTTATCAGTAAATTCATCCTAAGCCTCTTTTTAAGTGTAACATTATTCATCTTGAAAAGGCTATAACAGCATGCTCACCACTTTTCATGATTACACTAGCTGCTATCAAAACACCCCAAAAGCTTTCATTATTAGGACTTTCTCACCAATATCACTCCTCCTCCCCCTTCAAAAGGGGTATTTAAACAATTTGAACAGTTGTGTTAGCTGTATTACACACTCAGGATGTCTATCCTTCGAAGCACATGGGACTAGAATTCATATGAACCTCAACAAATGTTGTAGAACATAACATCAGAGTTTTTTAATTCTTTTTTTTAGGATCCTAAACCATTCAGCATAGCATTCTGGATATGTGAAGGACAAATTTCACACTATCTTGCCATTTCTACTCACATATGTGCTTCTGTTATCTTATGTGGAAATAAATGGAAAATACTAAATTACTCTTTCTTCAAACAAAGAACCACAGAGGCTTGAATCTTATGGTAATCCAGAAAGTGCCTTTTTTTATCCCCCCAAAGGAAGACCCCATTTCTTGGAGCACCAATCTCTTTCAAACATCCTCATGCTCAATTCCTGATCCATAAGACAGAGAATTATGTAAGATTAAGTCGTGTTTACAGAGAATGGGTAACTAGAAACTTAAAGGAACACATTTGCTTATGTACACTATGTTTACTTACAGACAGAAAAAAAAGTGAAGGGAAAATACTTTTAGAGCCAAAAAGAGCTGATTGTTTCTGTAGCATTCTAGAGTTAAAATGCAAATTACAATCAGTTCCGTAGTAAAACTGAATCTGACACCTCTTTTCTATTGAGATTAGGAATTATCATCTTGCAAACCCACAATTTGAAGCATCAGTGTCAACCTATCTGGAATGCAATTTAGATTTTTCAGTAACAAAGTGCCTACTCTTCTATGGTCATTAGTAGCTGGCATAAACAGTCTGACAGTATTGGAAGTGAAGGCCCTGACAGTTTTAAACACTAATTCAGTATTTTGCCAGTAGCTCTAGAGCTCTCCGAGATGGGCAAAAGAAACACATCTCTTTAACCACAATCCCTATTATTTTTAATTTTTGTACTGATGACTTGCAAATCTTTTTCTAGGACCAGCCTGATTTTTGTTGAAGAGTTAGAAAAAACGCAGTGGAGATAGGAATCACAAACATTTATGCACATGATTAATTTTCTTATAATTAAAAAAAATGAGCTAATATAGATTAGCAGTTATTTCTTAGAGATTAATCTAAAACCAACCAGAGAAAAAAATGGTTCTTTTGAAATGTAAACGTCTGAGATCTCTCATTCCCTCTAGTGGCCACTGCAGCTTAGACACGAGATTCAAAAACGTATGTGAACTGCATCCTTCCATTTGATATATGTAACTAGACTGAGCTCTGCCGTGATGTCGCATTTTAAGTGGAACTCCCTGAAGAAATCAATGGGGAATTCTGCTTAAAAAACAGTGGCATATTATGGCCTATAGTTGCCTAAGGAAGATTTCTTCCCTGCAGGGACAAAAATGAAGGTCATTCTCTAGGAAGAGAGCGCTAGGGCTGGGCTTAAAGTAATTGAAAATTACATTAACATTTTGATTGTTTCTCATGTGTTGTGCTTGCCTGGGCATCAGATCAGAAAATATAATATAGAGATTTAGGAAATGTGAATCAAAAAAGAACTGGTACAATTCATGGTGAAAAGCACATAATGTAAAACAAATAGGAAAAGGCAAGCTGTTTTTTTAACAAGACTTACTTTGATCTGACAGATCAAGAAGCTGGAAATTCTTCAATCTATTCCTCCTCAAAACAAAAAAAAAATCCATGCTTTGTGCTTACTGCTATGCTCAAAACTCTAGTGAAAAGCGAAAAATACTAGTCTAAGAGTAGAATAGCAACATGTGAACACAATAGCTAATTACATAGGTTAAGGGAAGAAGATGGCTAGGCACTAGAGAAATTTCAATCATGAACTCAATTCTTCCCAATAACATAAAGGGAAACCTTGAGGAGTATAATGTATGTAGAAGAGAGTAATTCAAACTATGATTGCTAGTTTCCAGGTTAACTGCAAGCACTGAGAGAAAAAACAAAACAAAATCCTGGATTTTACAGTTCCCGTTCATGGTGGATTAAAGATTGAAGATAAATATAGCAATTGATTTACATTGTGAAGGAGTGGCAACTACTGAAAGTATTAAGATATTATTAAACTGACAGCAAATGATACAAAGTCAGTTCTGATATCCTCATTTTAGAGGAAACAGAAGAATTGGATTTCTATGACAGTAGCACATGTAACCAATTGAAAAATCTGGAGTTAGCCTGCTTATAAAGGAAACATAAAACTGGACTCATAAAACTGGACTCATCAGACTGGAAGTTTGATTAAGAGCGTGAAAATAGCAAAACTGAAATATACTTCTATTAAAGACCCAATGAGCAATTTGCAACTTAAAATGCCTCTGTCTGCCTTGAAAAAAAAACCTGGATCACATAGGATCTCTATACAGAAGCATCTGCAAATACTTTTGTTCTACTGCAAGACTGTAAAATATCATTTAAAATATCATTCTCACTTCTGAGCATCACACATCAAAAAAAGGGAAATGAAATGGGGAACCCAGAGAATGACAAGCAATGAAGAAGATCAGACCAGAGATTCTAAAAAAATATTGGGAAAAGCTAGGGTAAATGCTTGCATTAATTCAAAGGAGAGATGACAATGTGATATGCTTCAAATACATAAAAGTGCAAGTAGTAAAGGGATTAAGTTTCAGCAAGACCGATAAGGACAACATTTTCAGACTGTAATGAAATACAGCAGTTTAGCCTGCAAGGTCTGGCTTATTGAAGGGGTTAGGAACCAGTTAGACAATCACCAGCCCAAAGGGCCAAATACAGCTGATCCTGCCTTCAGGCAAGATCACAGGGGTGATGACAGAGGTCCTGTCCAGGCCTGTAAGCCTATCAACAGGTGAAGAACAAGGCCAGTCACTGAATCTGAAAGACAGAAGATAAGAAGCAAAACAAGTGAATTAACAGCAAATACTCTTTAAGACATTAGCTTACTAGGCCACAGAACTCATTACCAGGGATAAATAGAGGTTGAATGTTAAATACCTTCCTAAAAGCAATCACCCACATTAATAGACACTGAAAAATATTCTCAAACTTACCAGGACTGTACAGCTGTAGCACAAGTAGTGGCATTACTTATAGTTGTTTACATGTTAATTTTGCAAAACAAAGAATAGTTCACTGGGAAGGTAAGTGAGGGTGAGACCGATTCCCTCCACAGTTTCCTGTCCTGAAAGACAGAGCACTAATCTGCATATCCAGACATTAGGAGTAAAGTAATTGCCCGTCTCAATACTCACAAAAGGCCTAGAAGAACACTGCATTGCAAAACCAATGCATTAACCTGTGCTTAACTATGGCTTGTGCTTAGCTAAGCAAGTGTTCTCCCGTTAAAAACAGTGTAGGTAGGAGGTAACAAATTCATGGGAAAGGGTGTGCATTTCAGGAGAAGTGGAAGCATCTTGCTCCCATGAGCTCCAAAAAAAATCAGAACCAGATTTAACACATTCATCTTCCCAGAAAGTCAGTGTTCTCTCACCAACATTTAACATTTCTTAGCATGGAAACTGGTAAAGAAATAAATGATGCTAAGTGACCTACACTGTCTTTCAGCTTCACATCAACCAGTTCAAGTTCTTATCAGGCTAGTGAGCATCCAAATGGCATCAGATCTAAGTGACAACAGATGAGAGAAGCTCAGTAAGAAATGGAATTTCCACCTTTCACAAGTGTATCACCACATTTTATTACTGCCTTCCAAGTTCAGCTACAGGGCAGATGTCCTGCCCTGTTCTGACTGTACCCAAGACAGTGATCTTGGCTGAACACACTTCTTTAGCACGCAAACCAAAAAAAACCAACAAAAAACTCAAACTCACCCCCCACAACAACAAACAAAAATCACTACAGCACCACCCTCCCGCTGGGATTTTCTATGGAGATTCTGGTTTCTCAATATTTTTTTTCTATATTAGCCTAAAAGCAGGTGTTTTTCTCCAGGTACTAGAAATGTAACAGTGCTTTCCCAATACAAGGATTTGCTTTGTCAGAAAATGAAAACTAGGCCACGTTTCTGACTGACATTACTCAATTACTACATCTTACGTGAGAGTAAACACCATCTATTTACATAGCTGTTAATAAAATCTGCATGGTTATGCTGTTCAGAATCATTGCCAATCATTCCTTCTCAGAGAGTGGATTTAGTTAAAAGTCATAAATAAGGACAGTTATTTCTATTAATTACTGTGCGGGTAAATCTAGAAGGGAGACACTACTTTCTAAGGCTCGGAGACTGAACCTTAGTTAAAGCATGAGAGCTATAAAAACGGCACATTAAAATACATACGCATGTAAATAGAGTCCTAACAGATCCTAGTATTTCTTTTAAAATTCCCGGAGCGCCCTCTTGTGTGAGAACTGTCAGACACCGAGTGCAATGCTGAAACATGATGGAGTTCCAAAAGTGCAACAACGTAATTACATTGCCTCTTATCACCCTGTAACTTTGCCTGTTTCTGACAGGCAATTTTTTTTTCCAACCTGTTTCACTGGATTTCTATTCTCACGGACACATGAGCAGGCAAAGTCAAAGCCAAATCAGTGCAAAATAATCTATTCCTTATCTTGTCTCCTAAATAGTTTCCTCCAGTGTTTCCCTACTCAGCTCTGCAGGAGTGATACTTCCTCCAGGCTGCAGCATTGGCACATACCAGACCCTAATAAAAATAATAAGAAAATATCAGCCGACACTTTGAAGCTGGTAGGAGAAAACTGAAAAAAGGGAATTCAAACTGAGAGGTGAGCGAGCAGGGGACTCAGCTTGCTTTTCACTGTCCATGTTCAAATCAGACAGTCAACAATTGGAAATTTCCAGAAAATAATGGTCTGTTTACACTGGAATGTCGGTAACAAAGCGTCTTTTGTCACAGAGGAAGACGAAGACTGAAGGGCATCTCAGACACTTGCCCGAAGGTAAGGTACTGAGGAATGCCACAGACTGCAAACTGGCAGGTGCTCATTAAAAGCCCCAAACACGAGCAGCCAGAGCAAAGCCAGATTTACCAGGGAAAACGCACATGATGCCTGTCAGAGATGCTGTCAGCACCAAAAGTAGAGCAGACTCAGAGCTACTGAGGAAGAGTGGTAAAAACAAATAGGGAAGGAGGCAGATGGAAGGACCTGAAGTGAAGGTAGAAAGATAAAAGAAGCCAGGGAGAGGAAAGGAGTTTACAAGTCGAATACATATAGAACATGAAATCCTCATAACTAGACTTACTCATTCCTTTAATTCTGTGCTTGCCTTCTCCTAGCAATTAAACTGAACATCCTTGACAGCCTGTCTTCTGTAGCAGCACAGCACTGAAACTAGACGTCAGCTTCAGCCCTTTATGGCCCCCTCAAAGTATTTTAATTTTCTAAATTGGAGATTTATGGAAATGCTGACATTCATCTCTCAGTTAAAATGTTATCATGTTGCTTATAAATACAGACTTTTTCTCCTTTAAGCTAGAAGGTTGACAAGACAGGCTTAGCTGCTTTCTAATCATTTCCCTGCACATGATGGGCTGTGAATTATGTGAGCTTTATCATCTTAATGCTTACATCTCTAAAAGCATCTGGTCACAGACATGCTTTTGCTTACTGTATTCTTTAAACAACAGTAGTAATAATTAGCAACTCTTAAGCAGCCTGATTATCATATGAATGGAGAAACAATTGAAAATGCAGCTGAATTAGGACCCAGCAAACATTTAAGTCTAAAATTACAGAATCTTTAGCAACAGATGTCGTTCAAAAGTATACTTACCGCCACACCACTACATTAAATACCACTAACAGCAGGCTCTAAATGCACCACAAGACTTCAGGTTTGATTGAAGAGACTCCATAGTGCTGACAGCCTCTTTTCCTTTGCAGACACTTAATAACCCAAAGTCCAGCTAACATGCTTCCAGCACCCTTATTTATTTATTATTCATTTAAAAAAATGCTTTTGGTCTCCTGTTTGTCTCTTCACAGGTATCAAAAAGTGAATCTTCCTGTAATTAGGTCTGCACTTATGTTGACAAAACCACTAAAAAACCCCTTGATGTGACTGAGAATCTACGGTTATTAGAAATGTTACCACCCGTTAGAAGTGAAAGAGAAGCGGCAATCATTCCTCATATCCTAAAGAAAAATCTTAAGACACACAAACTAGAATGTTACGTTGTCCTACTGAATGACAACCACATTTATTTCTGCCTTACACTTCAAGGGGCTTCTACAGGACAAAGCTTTTTAAAAGGCAAAACTGTTCCTAAAAACAAATATGAAGCATTATTTCTAACTCTGCATTAATTATCCTCTACAGAATTAAATGGGATGTCATGCTGCAGAGCACTGGCAAAGGGTCAAGAAAGGCTAACACACAAGTTCTGTCCTCCTCCACATTAACTTTTGTAAAAAGGCAATGAAACCAGACCTCAAAACAAAATTACTGCAGACACCCTTTGATGCAAGAGGCTAATCATGAAAATTAAAGAAAGAAAACTGCAACTCAGTATGGGCTCCTCTACATCAGAATGAATATGCAGAATAAGGATCAGCTACAGTCACCAGTGCACACAGGCTGGATCTGATGGAAAATAATGCACAACCTCCCCACAATATGTTGTGATATGGGCGTGTCTGTCAGCAGAGGGATTCCCACAGAGAAAATACTACACATAAACACCAAGGTGTGTTAAGAGCTCTTTATAACAAAAGGTGTTATCTATTTTACAAGTGCCTCCATACACCAGACCCATTCACTGCTTTTTCAGATTCCCACTTTAATAACATGAAATTTCATTAAATCTTCAGATAACTGCTGGCTATAAGCCAAGACACTAAGACATTGCTCTCATCCCACAAAGGACTGACTTCTAATGGAACAAGTGTACAGTTGTTAACCCATCAATAGTCTTTCCTCTCTGCCAATATCCTGTGTTGTAAGAAAGCCAGAAGTGGGCTGGCATCAGTCCATATATTTACCTCCCTTTCACTCTCATATACACATCCATCCTTCATTATTACATGTTCTCTTCCAGACCTCAGTAAAATTTACATTTAGTGTTCCCTGTGTGAACACTGAGAGGCAGATAATAGCATATGTAAATTATTTCTGTCAAAAACAGTGAAGCTTCATTTTTTATTAGCAAGTTTATCATCTTGTTTTTTTCCAAACCATTTACCAAACTGTAAATTATGTCCTCCGAACTTTCAGATTTTATTTGCAGAACTATTTAGTCACCTGAGAGCCACTGCAATATTTTAATATACCTCTATAATGCCTTCCTGGTTTTGCTTACAGTGTGGGACAAAAGACGTGGAAAATAAAAGAACTATGAAAAAAAAAAAAACACCAAGAAGGAAAAAAAAAAAAAACCAAACAAAAAAGGAAAAAAAAAAAAAAATTAAGGGGGGCTAAAAAAAAAGTAAAGAAAATAAGTGAAAAATGTAAAACAAATGTCAACATATAGCACTCTTGGACTGTCTCCAAAGCCACAGCAACATTCCTCCAGGACTTCAGAGACTGGTAGACAGCACATTATAAGCAGCACCCACCACTTTTTCCTCAAAGATTTTTTAATCAGCAGTGTCACTGTCACCAGCTGCCTGAAGAACAATTCCCCTGGCCTTGGGTGTCCCACAGTACAAGGCACGGAGCTGTCTCATCTCTCGTAGGTCTGCTGCCTCAGCAAATCCAGTTTACACTTTTATTTGTCTCTTTTCTAAGCAAAATCCAAGCTGGATCACTTCCCCAGGAATAAAAACTGAAGTTAAAAAAGCATCTGAATTTGTTTCTCCTGACTACACTGTAGAGAAGAAGCTAAGAAATAATTTTCTCTTTATACAAAGGAGAGTATTTAAGGGTCTAGTAGACAGCAGCTTAGCTCATCCCAGCAATCAACCCCAACCACCAAAATCTAGGTCAGTGAAATGGAATGGAAGTCAGACAGCTACAAAGAATTAAACATTCAGTTGTTAAGAATTATGGAAAAAGCTTAAGACCTGATTAGGACAAAGGTCATATTAATGCTGCCAAGTGGAAATACAAGATTTATCTGGAAAATAACCTCCTTCCAAATCCTACATACAACAAATGCCTTTGAGAATTTGTCAAGAAACAACAAAAAGGAGAATCTGCAGGGTAAATAAATAAATATGCACCGCCATCTTAGAGCTGTAAGCAAATATTTATTGCAATGATCACAGGCTTTTCCATCTCCAACATTATTTCAAGATTAATAGAATAAGATCCAGTATTTTACTTAGTTAGGAACTTTCTACTAGAACAGAAAATAGCTGCTGTTACAGACAGGTCTCCCTTGGCCTTACAAATGGCTGAAAGCAATGTGAGACTTGGAAGTGAAGACACAATACAGTAAATTAAGGTAATATGCACTATTTCATTTTCCTTCCTGCTGCAGCAGGAATGTAAAACCTCCCAATTCTGTTCCACATCAAGACTACTCTGTGAAAGTGCCCCAAGCAGGCTCTGTTCAATTTCTCTGAACACAAAGCTCCAGCTGACCTAGAAATCCACAAGGATATTACATATCCCACACTGATCACACCTTCAGAAATCAGAGCTGCTGTGTAGGACTGTTGACAGAACACCAGCTACTAGAATTTTGCTAGTGTTTCTGTCCTGGAAGGTGAACAGGATCAGGTAATTGAAAATTCCAATTATTGAGAAGTGTGCTAACCAGTCTCTACAGCCCTTTAATAATTCTTAAGCACAATATGGAAACAATGCCATGTCCACTATTCCCTCAAGCCCCAATTAAGTCTACAAGTTACAGTTAATTGCTTACGTGTGCCTGGGGGTGGGGGGGATGGCACCCACCTACAGCTATCTAAGTTTTTCTGCTGGAAACACAATACCTCGAAACCCACTCCTAAAAGGAACAAAGAAAAGCCCAGAGCTCCAAGAACAATGTATACAAAGGCTCCTGAGTTGTCAGTGTTAGGAAAATCCACAAACGCCAAAGGTTTAGGTCCAAAAAAGCAGGCACAGGAATCCAGTAGTTTCATTGGAATAAAGGGAGAGAGCCCAGCGGGGCTCACTCACCCGCGGGGTTTTCTCTCTCGAGGTTTCGGAGGGTGCGGCCTCCTTTTACCCTGAGCTGCCACAAGGTGATCTCTTCCATCCCCACTGCTGAGGGACTGGGAAGGTACAGCCTTCCCGAACCTTCCCGATACAACATATCCCCCCTGAACCTGGCATTTTACCCCGAAGTTCAGAAACTCAGGCTCATGCAGACCCACTTTTATTTGTTTCAGGAGTCAGCCTGCCCGGGCCCTGCAGCAAACCTGTTGCCCACAGTCAGCAGGGACATTACCACCCATTTCAAAGACATTAACACCCATACCTTCACCCATGGAATTGTTGGTAAAGACATTAATTATCTCTCCTGTCATCAAAAATGGAGTTTCTTCTGCTTACCACTGTGAAAGCAAAACAACAGAGCCTGTGGTGCTCCTTGTGTTTCTTTACAGTACCAAACAGAATTCTCTTGGCCATTCCTCATTAGAAAGCCAGTGACACTTCCAGAATTCCTCCAAAAGGGATCTGCATCGCAAGGACAGGTTACAGGGCAGCTTTTCTTAAACCCTCATTTTATGTGACACAGAGAAAAGCTTTGCTGTAGGCAGCAAGTGAGGAATCTAGGTCACACCTTGCAATGAAAAACGTAGACATTTAAGGGCTGGAAAGACTTTGATGTGTTCCATACTATTTTAAACCACGCCATTCTGTATGGATTCCTGTGAAAAAGATCTTCAACTTGCTCACAAGCAAGATGTAAGCAAGCAATTAGTTTACACAGATCTTCCACTAGTCTCTCAAAATTTCTCAGACACTTGTTTGGAGGTTGGGTTTTGGGGGGGGTTTTATGTTGGTAGTAGTGCTTTGGGAGAGTTTTTTTTGGCTTTTGTGTGGTTTTTTTTTCAGGTCAGCATTGTCCTCGAGTAAGGACAGAAGATAAAATTTTAAGAACAAGAAAGGTTAAGTCACTTGACCCCATCCACAGAGACTGGAATGGAGGATGCCTCTCCTTGGTCCAGAGTTTTATTTTAATAAATCTAGACTTGCCATGGCATTAAAATAAATGCACAGCTATACAGTGTTATTGAACTGGAATGGAGAATATTTTTTGTGGACAAGGGAGCTTCAAAATATATATAGATGGATCTGTTAACTACAACCCTTCCTCATTATTTCAAAGACACTCCTATCATTCTTGTTTCTGGACTGTATTTTTCATCAACAAAACTCTTCTACCAGGGACATGATCTAGTACCAGTGGGCATAGTGATAAAAAGTGGTTTCACAGCAGAGTATAATTTTCCTTATATGCCAAATAATGTCTAAGTTGCTGTCTGGAAAGCTTAAGCTTTTGGAATACCTAGAAAAAGATCAGAAAGTCAGATTTTAAGGGTTAAAAAAATGTATTTTCTAGACAATGGAGGCTATAAACCACTGTTCACAAGCAACAAATATTGATGTTTATCTCTTTATTTAATATGCCCAGCATTGAAGCATTTATATCCATTAGATGCCACAATTTCATCTCCCTAGCCAAAATGTAATTTGAAAAGACAGCTTGAAGGTTACAGGCACTATTCACAAGTTTTCAACAAAATACTAACTTTTAAAAAATATTTAAATGTAATATATTACCTTTGCAGTGCTCTACAATTTACTACAAGGTCTTCTTAATGCAGACACACATGAAGACAGCTTAACATTGGTATTATCAAAAATATTAACATTTAAAGAATCAGCAATAACAAAATTACTTAAAGAATTCTTTTCTGTGTTTACAAAATACTCGCTGGTTGATCCTCATGATGAAAGTACATACTATTCTGTAAACAATTTGGTGGAGGGGGATGTTAATTGAGAAAAGTGAACACAAGCAGATTGTCTCATATTTAAGAAAACCACCTGAATAAGGATAAAAATGCAGGACTTCCCATCTCCCAGCTTAATGGTCAGGTAATGAGAACATGGGTTACTTATGTAGCAACAAACCTCATGTCTCCAAGGCCCACATTTGGGGCTTTAAAGTGCATCAGCCTCTTTAAACACAACAGGAGCTACATAATATCTAGAGATGTTATCCAGGTGAGTGCCACATTTAATCGGATGGAATGCTATTTTCCACACTCAATGTTTGCAAACAACTGTCTTTTACTGAAGGTGAAGCTTCTCTTCAGGTAATGGCAGACTTCTCTAGACTGCACAGAGAAACTATTCTAAGTATCTTCCCCAAGCAGCTGGGGAAAAAGTATTTGGAGTGGTATGAAGAGGCTAAGGAGGGATAATTTTTCAGTGTCCATTTCAAGAACAGAAGTAGGGTGCACCAAGTGAATTTACAGGAGTTTCCTGTGCATGTGGCAGTTCTTGACACAGGACATAATAAAACTCTGTGGGCTCATGAGCAGACTGTGCAAGTTCACCAAGTTCATTAAGGGTTACAGAATAAACAGAAACCACTGCTGACTCAGGAGGTCTGCCCTCCCGGATTGTTGAAAACTGGAAGAGGGCAGGAGTAGAATTGTCTGATGCTTGCTTTGGTCTTTTATTTCTGCCAAGCTGGCCTTTGGTCTCACCTTACACAGCCAGGCTTATGTGTGCAATAGTGTAATTCCCCTCCTTATTACTACAATGATGTTCTAAAATCCTCATGATGATTGGAGCATCGAACTCCATGAGCACAGGGCTAGAGCTGCTCAGGACATGAAAGGCATCAATGCCTTGCTGGTAGCCCTAAAGCACCTGCAGAGAAATGGGAACAGAAGGGCTCAGATCTCCACATCTCACTGCTCAGAGCACCCCACATAGCAGCTGTAAAATGCTCAGTTGTATCTACAAGTACCTGTTTAAACTATCTCCTTCAAAAATAAACACCACTTCAGGTAAGATACTTGAAAAGCAACTCAGAGGTCTTGGGAACCCTAACAAATAACACACAGGCTGTTATGACCTAAATTCTAAATTCAGAGAAATAGAATTCAGGCACCAAGGATATTTCTTATTGTCTGCCTAAATGCTTAAAGTGCTTTTCAAAAATGAGACTGAGTCCCAGCAATCCTGCAATTTTTTTTTAAACCCCAAGCGTGACAGGCTTTTGTATTGTTACCCTTTGGGCTAACATGATGCCATCTCCAGTATTTTATGCCTAGCCTTATCAGTCCTGGCAAGGCCCTGGCTTCACAGCTTGAAAATCTGTGCAGAGAAAAACATCTGGCAGCAATCTGAATGTGGCTCCTCTTCAGCTGCCTGATTAACAGCACACACTGGGCTTGGATACCCACTCTCTCTGACACCTCCCTACGCCTCTCACCAGGCTCCCTGGGGAAGGACAGCAACAAACCACAAAAAAACCCTCATATTCATAGAGCAGTCTCTGCAACTGATTAGTATTTTCAGTTAATATGCCTGATTTCCAAGATTCAGGGCCTGGATCTCAGTTCTCCTAACAGCAGTAGATATATGACTGGCAGAAGCAGGTACACAAAGAAGGAAAAAAACCCCAAATCTGTTCCCCCCACTCTCTCAACTCCTTCCATCCATGCTCTGGTATCAAGACTATCTGACAAAAATGTCCAACAGATAATTGGAGGGGAAAAAAAAAAAAAAAAAAAAGAAAACAACAAAACCAAGAGACTGCAATTGCTATGAAATGTGTCCTACATAATCCAACAAGATTGACACCACACCCAGACATCTTCTGGGACATTCTGTGGCAGATGGGAAGCTCCTGTGGCCCAGACACACACCTACCAGAGACTGGAGAGACCAGGCAATGCAGATTTTGCCACTGTGCTGTGTGCACCTTTCACACGTATCACCACGCTTCCATGTAGTCTCTGTCATCAGGAATAAAAGAACCTTTTCTCCAGTTCATCACCAACCTCAATCCCAATATTGTAAAAAAGCAGGACTGTTTGTGGTAGAAACACAGAGAGCAGCAGTCAAACCAGATCCAAAGAAAAGAGCAAGGAAAATCAAACAGAGTGAGAACAGCTGCAGGATAGATAAATCTGTAGCAAATAGGAGTCTCATTAAATAGGAGTAACATCTGTCAATACCACATCTTCTTAAAAAGGGGAGACAGCAAGGCAGGAGCATAAAACAAGGATCTGAGGCTTCTGGGATGGGTTAATAGAATATTCATAGAAGAAATGAATAAAAGGCACAAGGTGAAATCTAACCCAAATAATGTAAATGTCTTGAGAAGAATTTCACACACAGTTGTGTTGACACTGCCGAAAAGATGGCAAATCTCCTAATGTATCAGGCACAAATATTTTTTCATGCAATATCAGACATGCAAGACTTCTTATCCCATCGAGCTTCTTTTTTTGCTAGCAAGAGGATTGAGTTAAGATCCACTCTAGTCAAGGAGCTTCCTCCCATTGACTTTTATCAGCTCTGGGCTCAAGCCCTTACATGTCATGGCCAACACATGTTGTGCAGCATTTGTCTTATCACCATCCAAAGAGAAAATTATTTCAGGGTTTTGCATATCCATTCGCTGAATCAGAAAGTGGATTTTGCTAGCAGCAGTAGAAAATAGCTGGGAGGAGTGGAGACAAAATTAATTCTGGACCTTAAAAAGCCAAATTACTGAGCTATTCAGTCAGTAATTGACATAGTAAAATATAATAAGGAATCCTAAAGACTGAATTCACCAAAATCACCTGAGCAGCCTTTACATTTCAGCAGGAGGGGAAGGGAATCAGGACAGTAGAAGCCAGACTTGCACATGGTACAGCCAGACCTAGCATAAAACTGTCAGGCTAGACGTTTTGTTTTAGTGTAAAAAAACTGAACAGGATGTCCTGGATTAATTCAAACTATGACCAATACAAAAGACAACAGATCTAATAATTTCCTGTGTGCTCACAATGCCCATAAGATAACATCACAGTACAGTCCAACTAGAATTTGAAGGTCTGAACAGGAGAGAATATTTCTCCTCCATGCTTGAGCTACCTGATCTTTACTCCATGGTGGCCAGTGAGATGACCTAAGGGAACAGCCTGAGTTGTGTCAGGGGAGGTTTAGGTCAGAAATTAGAAAAAGGTTCTTCACCCAAAGGGTGGCTGGACCCTGGAACAAGAAAGGAATCCCGTCTTTTACAATGTTCCTTTACTTAAAGCATTTTTCTATATGTAGATTTCAGGACAACACACTCAAGTCATTAGCTTAACAAAGAGTGCAGAAAATTTGTCCTAGCAACACTGTACAGCAACTACTTGTGGGAAATGCGAAAATGAAGGAATACTGAAAGGAGAGCAAACGTTACAGAAAGGTGTTCTACAAACAGTTATTTCTTTGGTTTTGGAGCTTTTTAAGAAACCACAAGACAGAGGCAAAAATCTCTAATACCTCATCAAGCAGCTTAGATTTATGGGCCGTAGACCACTTTTTGCAGTTGGAATGGTGTGCAGAAATTGATTAATCCTGCTCACCTATGCTTTGCATTCAAACATATCCTGCCAATACAAGCATCTGCATTTTTATCTGAAGGAGTGAACAACCTTCTGCATTTCCATGCTCTTTCTCAGTAATGGTAACAGTGCACTACATGATGCTCCCAACACTCTCACTGCTTGCTGCCTCTGCTTCCAGCGCATAGTCATAGAGAAAGCATTTTTCATGTTACTATTATTTCTTCTGTCATGCATGTGGTATTACATTTACAATTTTGTATGCTCTCTCCAGATATAGTCCTTGCAAAAATATTTTGACATTTGTTTCTGCTTCCATACTACAACTCCAAATTAATTTTCATCATATATTGTTAAAAAAAAAGAGAGAAAAACAAACCAACAACTAAACAACCAGGGGCACAATCCACACACAGCTGCACATTCTGAAGGTACTTTCAGCTAAGCTTTTAAATTATGAATTATTCATGTGTGATATACACCATTTCACAGAACTGCAATCAAAATGAAGTGTGGGGTTTTTTCTACTTTGTAGGCTGCTTATAAATATCCATACTCAGCTCTGTAGTCCCATATCCTTGCCTCAGACAAGGCCTTTAGTGAGTCTTATGATGTCAAAATACTTTTTGCATCCACAGTATGCTTAAAAGCTGTCTCAGATGCCACCCCCACATACAACTCCCATTCACGGAGCTCTAATCAGACTCCTTTAGCTTCCACAAGATAAGGGCACACTGGCAGGGTGATGAAACCAACTGGTTGAGGCTCAAAATAGTTTGAGGGTCAGGCAAAACTGTAGTAATTAAACCTGTTAATTCATGGCACTGCTGGAAAAGGAAACATAAAGACACAACTGCTAAATGGGATGGGGACCTTGCCCCAAAGCAGAGACGGTGCAGCTCCTAGCCCCACCTTGTCCTTGGGTTTCTGACTGTGTTTCTGCTTCAGGTTCTTGCTTCCTTCACCAACATTACTCTGCCAGACAAACTAGCTCTTTCGGATATTCACAGCCCAGCTAGCAGTAATATTAGCCACAACCATGAAGATCAGCTTGAATATGAGAATATGTCCTATTTATTCTTTCTCTAACTGAAGACTGCTCTGGCCTCTACAGCAGAAAAACTCTTTTCTTTGCTGATGGGTATGCTATACAAAAAAAAGGAAAGGACACGATTCTCAGAGAAAGGTGACAATCCATCTCCAAATATCAGTCTTCAAATATATCAAGCATCCATCTTTGGCTGGAATATAAGGCAGGACAAGTTCCAAAATGTCAGAGTGCCATATGCATTGTTTTCCTAGATGATGGTTCCTATGAAGTAGGTTTTAGTGTCATCTTTCCACATGCAATGTTGAATTCATTGTTGCTGACTAAGAAAACAATACTAATGTACATGGATGAGTCCACACAACTGCTTTTATCAGTAAGTATGAACTACAGAAAGGACCACATTACAGACTGACTAAATGTTTTAAACATCATCTACAATGACTTCAAAGGAACTGAAAAAAAGAAAAAAAAAAAAAAAACACAAACAAACCTGTGTTTTCTGATGATGTTTTAGTAACTTTTAAACACTGTTCAAACAATTACAAAGTGTTAGCAATACCAAGCCCTACTACCAATGCATTCATTTTAAGAGGCAGAACATAGCTTACTAAACTGCTTTACATATGTTCAATAAATCATTTATAATGAACTGTGAAACCCTTTAGGAAAAAATAAATACAATAAATTAAGTTCATTTGGTAAATGCAGCTATTGACTAACTATTTAATAAAGCACTCATAACAGACCATATGAAGCTTTTGTTTATAGCACCACATGCTTACTAAACTATTCACCACTGAAACAGGCAACCTTTAATAAAAACCCACAAAATTTAATTCTGAATATTATTGACCTGCTCCAGTTGTTAAATACATCATTCATAACACATTTAATGAAACATTTATTCCAAGTTATTCAGCCCTCAAAACAAACATATTTTCACAGCAGTTGAAATAGCACCACTCTTCTCTGCAGTAACTACTTCATAGCTTTTGATGAATGTATTAACAATTTATAGGCTATCCTGACTTCAGACACAAGACAGCAAAGAAGACATTCCTTTGGATACTCAGCAGAACTGAACAGCAGGGCAGAGAAACACCACATGAACACCACACCCTGGGAGACTTCCAGAGTAAAATACCTGACTTCTCTGGTCCTGGAAGGATCCTCTAAAACAGGGGGCCGGTTCTTATTTGTCTTTGAATTCTTGCAACTACCTTAAGACTTGCTAGTTTCACTTGCAGATTTTCAAAGCTTACCTTCTGTTTCTACAGTGTATTTAAGCCTTAGAAGTGTTTTGGACTCAGTTTGAGAGAGCAAGCTGGTGTAGTACCTTTGATATGACACAGTTAAAGGGTCAAGATCCCAGGACTTTCAAGCAGCTTAAAAAGTTAACCAGAAAAAAAAAATCCATCAAGTAAGGTGGTTTTAAACACCTTCCTTTCTCTGTTTTGTTAAATTATGATTTGCATGCAATAATATGATTCTTCATTATTCAAACATCAGTCACGTCCCCAAATAAAAGATGCAGATGCAACCACTGCTACATTTCCTGGAAAATGACCACCACCAACTTGACCTTGGGACACAGCTTTGTCACTGCATCTGATTCCAATTAAGCTGTGCTTTTTTTCTTGGAAATGCTGTGCAGAGCATTTTCAAATTAGCTGTTACCTTGAAGCCTCAATAAGAGGAGAAGCTCTGCAGAATTCAATTCTGTTCATTCTTACTCCAGTGAACCCTTGCTGCTGTTAATGAAGCTGTGCCTATTTACCCAGAAATCTGGTTATTGGTAGCAAATAAAATATGCAAAGCCATAATATTCAATTTTTAGGGAGCTCTGTGCTGCATCTTCAATACCATGGAAATGTGTTCTGAGATACAAAAGCATGCAAGCCTGTTGTCAACACCTCTGTAGGGTGACTCAGTACTGCTCAAAACACTTGCTGTATTTATTTCTCTGTCCCGGCACTATTCCCTCCCTATTCTTTCTCTATTCCAAATTTTTTTTTCCACCCTTTCCTCTGGAGCACACAGTTTGCTTCAAAAGCAACAAAATAAAACAAAATGCCTTCAAATTCCTGAATGGCTAACAAAATGCTTAAAAATGCTTAAGGCAAACCAAATTCCCTATGTTAGGATAACCAGTAGTCTCATTATTGAAACTGAAGAATCCTGCATGTATCTGCCCTGGAAAGACAATCCTGAAAAAGCAAGAATTGTGAATAAATCATCAGAGCACAAAATTTTAATTTTTTTTTTGTTTTTAAACTTACTATACTGCTCTGTTATGATTCTCCTTTTAAAAGCAGAGCTTAAGAAAGAAGTGAAATCCTTTCTTCTGGGCAGTATGGGTCAAGCCTCAGAAAAAGTAAAGTAATTAATCCCACTTGAGTACAGTCAGAGCTGACCTTGCACAAGTTTCCTAGAAATGTGCAAAAGCCTAGACAAAAAGAATTCAAACTAAGAAACTAAAACTTCAAATTCTTGTAGCTGATCAGAAATTTCTGTTCTTGTTAAATCATTTGCAAGGAAAAATACCTTGTCCCATTAGCAAATAAAAATGTAAATAAATTATCTGCAGTCTCCTATTTTCCTAGATTCTAACTTTAAGTAGATGGCTCAGAAAAGAGCAGATTACTCAAAAAGACCTTTTTGAGATACTGTTCTTGACAGCCAAGTTAGACTTGCACATAATGTAACCACTTGGCAAATTGAATCAAACCTCTGTTGGCTTAGATGAAAACCAAACGAGACACAATAAATTGGATTTAAAACAGAACATTATTCTGACTTATGTCCAGTCTCTGCTTATTATTTTATCAGATTTTTTTTTTTTAGTAAGTATTCCTTAAAATACCAGAGACAGCTGCAGGACACAACAGTGTTGTTCAATCTAGGTGTCAGTAAATATAACAGTTTCTCTTATCCTTTAGTTTATATC
This sequence comes from Illadopsis cleaveri, assembly GCA_013399915.1. Taxonomy (NCBI): domain Eukaryota; kingdom Metazoa; phylum Chordata; class Aves; order Passeriformes; family Timaliidae; genus Illadopsis; species Illadopsis cleaveri. The sequence continues at coordinate 383,961 of VXBB01019078.1, forward strand.
CTTTACTAAAAGAAGATTTTGAAAGGTTTTGGAGTGAGGAAAAAGACTAGAAAAATCTGACTATTGCTCCAGAGGAGCAAACCTAACAAGGAGTTTTGCCTTAAGCCACAGAAGAAAAAATTCTGATCCATTAAGCACAGAACAGCAACTAAACCAACAAACTGACAGAAAGTAGTGTTTACTTACAGCCTCTCTGAGGTGGAATGCCGACCTTTCAGTTGAAAAATCTGAAGTATTTTGTTGCTTTTGAATATGAAGGCATGAACTGCTAAAAAAGAAGCTTTATTCTAATAAAGTGTAGTAATCCACTTATGGCCTCCAATCTAATTCAGAAAATATTAAGAATAGTGTACCTGTATTAGAGAATCGCTGAGAAAAAAAGTTTAGGAACTGAAAAAAGCA